>JAGFMF010011702.1:5646534-5667333 GCA_019455555.1 Galemys pyrenaicus | reverse complement strand
CCCCCCCCTGGCCGGCAGCAGGGATCGAACTCGTGCTGTAGTGGCTGTGGTTTGCTTCGTAGTGCGTTGCTTAACCCACTGCGCCACCAGGGGAGGCCCTGCATGGGTACTTTTAAAAGGTAAAATGTCAGAAGACATAAGACCTCAGCAGCAACCTCTGCTCTTAGCACATTTTAAATTACCTGTTCTGTGAGCTAAGAAGGATAACAGCACAGCTTTCCAGCTTTCCAGTGGGTCAGCATGGCCTTTCTCTTGCATTACAGTAGAAAAGTTCAACTGTGTATCAATAAATAGCAAGGGTAATATAAATATTAAATAAAATATTTTTATCTATTACCACTTTAATAGTAAAAGCCACCAGTGAGTGAACCTCTTGGCTAGGGTACCTTACTAGCAAGCTGTCTTTTGTATAAGAGGGCTGTTTGATCCAAACATGTGTTCTTCTTGAACATTTTCCAGGACTCCTTATTTAGAACTACTCCATGGTCAGTGAAGTTTTCCTTACATATAATCTTTAAAACATATTTGCAGTTGAATACTTACTGTCATTTCCTTCTCTGAATTTCTTTCTAGGACACATGGAAATGAGGAAGTCTACTGTTCACACAGCCAAACATTCTCCATGTCCAGAAATTCCCCTTGGCAGTCAATGTAGTAGGTTTCTAAGTATGATGAGGATACATACTGCACTGGGAGTTGTGAAAGCAACTCCAGCACTATGCCTGGCATACCCCAGATTTTAAATAAATGTTAAATAAATGAATGAAAAAGTAAAAGGATAAAAAATTCAATTTTCAAAAAGGAAGTAGTCACTTGTTTTGGGAAATATTTTAGCAATTTAAAGAACTGGGAAAATGTCTCAATGGAAAATATAGTGTATCTACCCACATCTATTAATTCCATAAACATCAACAAAGGGTTTGCTATTTTAAACACTGAATATTATGCTCAGTATAACACACTGCCCCACAGTTAGACTGCCATTACTGAAAAGGTGAATTTGAATATAATTTGTAAGTTATGGAGTATGGTAAAGAAGTCCAATTATCCAACTATGTAACAGGGAATAAAATATATATTTCATATTTTCCATAAAATTATGGAATTTGGCACACTGAAATCTCCTTAATATACATTTGTATTCTAAATGTTCAAGAATAGCATCTGAATATCTCATATTCTGAATGTTGGGTGATCTCAATTTTAGTTCAAATTATAGTTCAGTTATAAGTTAAATATGCTTATTGGAAACTCACCTACTACAAAGTCAAGGGAGGATATGCAGTATTAGAGGATACATTTGTTAGCTTTTCTCATGATTTAAACATCTTTCTTTTTGAAAACATTTTTTTAATAATTTATTTTATTTATATCTTTTACACCATTGTGTATTCCCTGTAACATTCCCAAACATCTCCTTCTTCCCCATTGGTAACAGAGCATCACAAAGTACTACTATTCAAAAATAGTATTATTTAAATACTAACCAATTACATTATATATTATATTATATATATTACATAATATATCATATATATTATAACCAATAAAATCCTGATGGACAAAAGTAATACCAAAGAGAAGGCAGGAAATGTCCTCAAAATTGAAATAAAGTAAAAATATATACAATGATTCAAAGTAGAAAATAGTTTAAAAAATTACAGATGAATTTAACAGAAGATTGAAGGGCCTATACAGATAATTAAGAATACTTGTTAAGGGGCCTCCCTAGTGGCACAGTGGGTTAAGCAACGCACTATGAAGCAAACTGCAGCCACTGCAGCACAAGTTCAATCCCTGCTGCCCCAGGGAGGGGACCCACACGGCACAGCAGACCTCTCCTGCTGTGCCTGCTGCTCCCCTCAGCAGTGTACTTCCATTGAGCTGCCTGTTCTGCTCCCTGCTCTCTGTGGTGAATCCTCTCACCTCCCTGGACTCTGGCCTGTACCCCAGTGCTTGTATGCATAAATAAATAAATCATTTTTTTTTTAAAAAAAGAATACTTATAAACCATTCCAAATCTACAAGCTGAACATGGGTAACTTTCACTTCTAGTGAGATAAAATAAACCAATTGGCATACAATATGCTCATCCCTGGCAATGATTATCACATTCCTTTACTACTTTGCTCTTAAAATTCTCTGGCAATAGTCAGGACACTGAAGATCTGTCAACTTCTACCCACACAAATTCCACTATTACTGTATGAGAAGCTGTTGATAAGATCCTTAAAAGCAGCATGTATCAATCTCATGAGACTTTCCATCCTCACTCTGATATTTGTAGAGGATAGACTCATGAAATAATTCTTTCAAGAAACTAAGGCTTCAGGGTAAACAAGATTCTCAAAGGCAGAATAGAATTCCTCCTGAGACAAGGGACTGCCAAAACCTGACTCTCTCCTTCGAAAAGGAAATGGAAAAGTACTGTGAAAACAAAATACATATTAATATTCCAAAATTCTGTGCATTCTTCCTCTTACTTGGATCTTCTCATCAGAATTATAGAATCCTTAAGTATATCCCCTCAACCTAAAAATCAAAATCAAAATATGCCGTCACCAACAGGGGACATCTCCATTGTCAAATTCATAAGGTTTTTTTTTTTTTTTTCAGCTTCTGAGTTACTGACCTGATTTTGTATGAGAATCAATTATAAAAATTCACTTAATCTATCAGCTATTTTCAACATTTTTAATTAGCTACCCCTTCAAACATTTATTCTACAGTCTGTGTAATAAAAATGACTCAAAATTGACTCAAAAATCGCCATTTTCTAACTCATGTACATCTTACTAATGTTTTTAAGACTTATTAATAGTACAAGAAAGTATGATGCAGAACTTTGTAGTTTTCTACTTCCTTAGTTTCATTAGCAAAACCCTGACTCTTATTATAGACCTATGATATGAACTATAATATTGTTATACAGATTTATCATCATAAAATGATAAGATATTTAAGGGAACTGAACCTTTCCCATTCCCAAAAGTGAAATTTAGATTTAGAATTGTCTTGATTTAATTAATGAAGAGATATTTTTGACTTCCTCTTGATATCAGTAAGCCCAGAAGTGATAGAATATTATATTTTAACTTAATTATAACCAGAAAGAAGTAATGGGAATTGTTTAGAAGATGCTTGACTCACCCTCAGAAAAGCATTTGATTTTACTTTCAACTGGTTGAATTCTCAACACTAGTGACTACTAGTCAACATATTACCATATCAGTCACCAAAATAAAACAAAATATGTTCTGTACTTAGAAAGGAGAATAGTTTTCAATTCCTTTCAGTAGTGAGCACACACACACACAAAGAGGCGGAGACACAGAGGCAGAAGCATTGTGCTAAGTTTTTATACCATTTATGAAGACTACTGCCAAATTGAACTTTTGGTAGGCTCTAGCAGGAAAAGATGGAGGCCATCACTCGAGAATCTATATCCAGGGGTTATATGTATCATAAATAATTAACATACATGTAATATCTACTAAGGTATAAATGTGATTTTTGTTTATCACACAAGATATCAAAATTTTCTATTTTTATTTTAAAATCCTTATTAATTGTTCATTGACTGTAAGTGTCAATTAGTGATAAAATTCTCAGCTGAATGTTTTAAAATGTAGTAATTACTATTCACCACTATGACATATATAAAATCAAAGTCTGCATAAGACACCCAAACTTCTATTAGAAACCTATGAAAATGATTACATATTAAGATGAGATTGAGTAATTTCAAATAATAGTAAATGTACTTTAGTTATAAACTGACACTCTTGCTTCATTCATTGCACAATCTAATTTTCCAGATACAGTAGACAGCTAAGAATGTTCCTGAACTCAGAGAGCATAATCTTATTTTCTCTGTAAGAATTTTAATACCAAATTTGGTAAATCCAAGATACAGATATTTTATTTTCACCTTTAGCCACTGAGTTTGTACAATGATTCTTAAGTTAAAATAGTATTTGAGGTTAACTTTTAATAGTTTAATGTTATATAGTTAATATATTTAATAGTTTAAATATACCCACTAATAAGATAAAATATATGCTTCAACTTCTCAATTAGAGATTATGTCATTTTTCAATTATGTTTTTAAGAATTATTTCAAATCCATAGAAAGTAAATAAGTTATATACTGTGCTTTAAAAGGATTCCTTTCAGTAGCAGATACTTCAGTGTTTATATTACTCTAAGTCATTTATGAAAACAAGTTTTCTCATCTGGTCTTTATCACTATTTGTACACCTTTTAAATTCTACCCTACGGGATGAAAGGAATTTGCATGGTTTTTATTGGAAGGAACTATTTAACTGCTGGACAGGAGCAATAATGAATGGGGTCTGTTAAGAAATGTTTTTCTTGAACTGTATTAATTATTCCTTAATTCCAATTAAGTAATAGAGGTCACAGTACAATGAGGATCATATCAGTGGATAGTTAGCCACACATGCCTTTTATTAACACCCTCCCTTAGCTATATAACTTTCAATGATATGAAGACTTATTAAACTGATCCACCATAACAAAAAATTCCTTTAACAACAGGAAACATATACTACTCTTAGTTAAGTTACCAGTGTTGAGCAAACATTTGGACTTTAAGTAGTCACTTAAAAATTGTCACGGGACAAAATTCTCCATGTAACACTATTGTCAGAAAACAAGGGGGGAAAAAGACACAAGAATTGTATCCCTAGTGGCTTAGATTCTCAATACCTAATCTCCCTGCTTTGTTGATCTTGCAGTGGTTCTCAATTGTGACTGCCTAATGGATTATTCTAGGAATAAAAAAAAAAAACTCAACACATATCATATCTCAGATTAAATCTATCAAAATCCCTGGCAGTGAGATGCAAGCATCAACCAGTATTTCCAACCCCCCCCCTCCCCATTAATTCTGGTGTGCACCTGAGTTTGAAAAAAATACTTTTTTTCTATAGGAGCCTGGATAATAGTTATTTTACTGATATTTTTAGAAAGAAAGAGTTAAGCAGATTTCAAAACCTAAAAATAATATAATTAATTTGAGCAAACAACTTTTTAGAGAGTGATTAATATTTCACTTCCACAATCCTAACAAATTGGAAGATTCATGTTCCTTAAAAGTTGCACAAATGTGATAGAAAGTGCATTAAACGAAGCTTCCTGGGTTTTAAGGAACTTCACAATTAAACTGTGCACCTCAGTTTCCACACCTGCAAGATAACAAGACTGACCTGGATGATCTCTATGACCTCTACAACCCCACAGTTCGATAACTGGTTCGATGAACAATTTATTTTTTTAAAAAGATTTATTTATTTATGCATACAAGAGCTGGGGTACAGGCCAGAGTCCAGGGAGGTGAGAGGATTCACCAGAGACAGAGTGGGGAGCAGAACAGGCAGACTGAAACACACTGCTGAAGGGAGCAGCGGGCAAGGCAGGAGAGGTCTGCCATGGCAAGTGGGTCCCCTCCCTGGCCGGCGGCAAGGATCGAACTCATGCTGCAGTGGCTGTGGTTTGCTTCATAGTGCGTTGCTTAACCTACTACGCCACAAGGGAGGCCCTCGATGAACATTTTAATAAGTCTCTAAATTATAGGGTTTTTTTTATTTGAGGGAGCATCTTTTGTAATTATGATTAAATAAACCTTTAATGACCATCAAAATTCTTTGTTGCATTCTGAAGAGTTCTATTAGATAAGAAAAATAAACCTAGAGTCTTTTGACTTTGAAGAGTTCTCCTGGGCTCAATTTCCAATATTGAGTCCAGATTCCAAAATTCCTACCCATAATCCACCGGAGTATTTCCAACACTGTTGGTTACCATACCCTGCTTATCAAAGTTCACAGAATAAAGTTAATTCTGAGCAAAGGGTTTGTCAGCTAAGGGAAACTGTAAAACTTAATTTTAACAGTCTCCAATTTGAAGAAATGACATAGAACATTTTTAGGTTTCAGAGTTAGTACAATAAGTATATTAAGTACAATTAGTATAGTATTAAATCCATGGTTGAATATTTCACTCTGAACTTAATGTCCTGTTCAATCTTCCATATTTTCTTCATACTTTTATAATTATTCCTGGGATAAAGTACATACTATAGTGGCAATACCAATCCAATGTTCTCAATTGTTTCTCAGTATTTTCTCATATATCTCAGTAAAACTCAAAAAGAATCGTGAGGGAGAACACTAATTTTTTTACAAGAGAAAACCGAAGTTATTCGAAATTTAAAAACTTAACCCAAATCAGCTGGTAACAGAGTTGTCTTGTACTCTATGTTTTTAACTCCAAGCCCCTAGTGCTGTTTTGCTTTGCACTGAGGCTATAGCCAGGTACATTACTAGTTATGTTCTTTTTTTATGTTGCTTTTACTGACTCTAATTTTTTTCAGTGTAGAAAAATATTTAGTGTTATTAAATATTAAATTAAATATCAAAATTAAGTTATTAATTACATCTCATCAACAACATCAAACAAAGTTACTGAATACTCCACAGGGTATGCAGGGCACTGCCAAGCACCTAAGAGTTCAGATTAAACTACACATAGAAAATGCTGTTCTTGCCCCTAGAGTAGCTTCTGGGGTAGGGCCAGCGACTTCCCCACTCATGGTCTAAGAGTTGAACAGAAAAGGAATTTATTAAGGCAAGTTCTTCACCCCATAAATTGTTGTGACCTAAATTGCTTTGGAATTAATCTAATCAGCATGATAAAAAAGACTAAGTTTAGTGGAGAATTCCTGCAGTCTCATAAGATTTAATATCAGTCTCAATAAAGAAATTTAATAGGCAATTACAAGAATGGATCTCTCAATGTGCAAGAGCTAGAACATCTTAATTGTGGCTGCTTTACTGATTCTTTCCAAATCAGATGAAGGGACAGAACAGATTTTCACACTCTTGGTTAGAAACTACCTGAGACAATGACATAAAGGACAATGATAGATGCCAGTGATATTAAGGGATAACAGAAGAAGTACAATTCTGGCATCAGAAACGAAATCCCTAATCTCAGCTCTGCCTGCTACCTTCCTGGTCAAGGCACAGCCTCTCTAGACCACATTTTCCTGAGTGATTAAGTAAAGGTATGTGGATTGAGAATTTCTTACACCTTTTTTATGTCCCTCATTATGATTTGAATATAGTTATTTTAGTAGTATTATCCAACAATATAATTTTCAAATTGATGCAGTTGTCACATTTATTTTCTTCTATGTAGTACAAACTTCAGCTAACACTCTTTGTTCCTAATAAATACTATGCATATCCCCAAACAAATTTTTTCTTGAGCAGATGATTAGATGCAAAATTAAAATGTCTTATTGCATCTCTCAGAGTCATAAGTAAGTAACTGAAATCTATCTCTGTGATTTTGATGTTGCTTAAAATGAGTACCATATTCCTGATTTCTCGGTCTTCAACCGCACTTATGATATTCACATGTAACATACTGGCTTAATTTTATTTCTCTTGATCTAATAATATGAATTATAAACAACTTCACAAATTTGTAGAAATCACAAAATTTTAACATTAAATTATATAGGTATCAATAACCTATTTGTATCAAAATATTTATTAAAAATATCACTGTAGTAGAAAAAATTCTATAATGACTCCCAAAATAGCCTGCCCTAATCCCTGGGACTATGAATAAAATAGATATTTCTCCCATGATTAAATATACTGTATGGCATACTTGACTTTAGGAAAGACCACTGAAGTAAGCTCCACTTAATCTCTACTCCTTTAAAAACAAAGAGTGTTCTGGGACTGTTAAGAGAAGAGGGAGTCATAAATTTAAAAGCCAAGAAGGATCTGATAAAGCACTGATAATTTGAAGATGGAAGATGCCACATGCAAAAATTGTGGGTGAATTCTAAGAATTGAATACAGCTCTTTGTTGGCAGCAAGCAAAGAAATGAAACTTCAGCCCTACAACAGCAAGGGAAAAAAAATGAACTTGGAAGTAATGTTTTTGCTTAGCCTCAAATGACAACTCAAACATGAGTTACAGACTTTTCCATTCCCTCCTCCCCCCTTTGGCTTTGTAAAGTCACTTATTTGATCATATGTTCATTCAGCAATCTGTTCTGTAACAGGCAGTGCAGATATAAATCTTAGAGAGGAAATGCAACTATTCCAAAGTGGATGGAAGGGTTCTAATTGTAAAACTTGTTCTGAGATAGAATAACAACCAGATTTGAAGTTTATATGTTTTGGAAATTTATCATTCATCTTGGACCCTGAGCATTTTCCTAACTCTTCCTAGGCATGGGAGTTTCACAAGTGCTGTTTCTTCACAGGCAGACATAGCAGTTTCTTCCTGATCCCTTTTGAGTCTATGTAGCAGGAATATGACTTGTCTGCCAATCAGCTAGATCCACATGATACATCAATTCAGAAAAGATCAATATGGAACAATACCAGGAAATCCATTTGTAATGTTGGCACATAGGAGTTTGCATTCACAGAGCCAAGAGAAAGAAAAATAATTTGAGGAGAAAACAATGCATTTAGGGAGTGACAAAAACAAAGCATTATGTATAGTAAGGAGCAATTTTGTAAATGACTTTAAGAAAGAAAAAGCAATTTACCCTAGAGCTAAGATATGAGGTCGTAATGTTCTGCTTCATAAAATGTGGACAGTTTAAAAAAAGCTTGTGACAAATTAAATCCCAAACAACTGAAGAGCATTTAGAAGGAAACAGTCTCCTGAGGTCTTCCAGACCTTCTGCTCAGGCCCCTCTTCTGTGCAGGCAGCCACCAACACTGGCACAGCTGGCAGAAGACAGGATATGCCAGTTGCCCATAGTCAGATATCTCATGGAAATCTGACCTTGAGCCATTAAAAGAAGTTCCATTTCAGTCTCACCTTACTATTATGATTAGACTTTCTCTACTCTCTTAAACCTTTTCAGTTCAATAATCAGTTCCCATTACTTGAGAGTCAGAAAAGTATCCCATTTTGGTAAGGTTCATTGTGAAACCATGAAATAATCAGAACTTAGCTGGGAATTAAGTTATTCAATTGTGTCCCTCAAAAAATATCTGGCAACAGATATGAATTTTTATTTTGACACCGTTTACATTAAAATGATGAATCTGGTCCCAGCTAGTCAACAGTGACAGCTGTTTTGGTCCATTAAGAATATAATAAATATAATAATATAATAAATATAATAAATACTATCTGAGCTCATGGGAAGATGATATCACCTCTAAGATAACTTATAACACTTGTGAAACTGATCTTGCCTTTGAATGATGAATAATTTTTTGGGATGCATGCAAATAGGTAAAAAACACACTGCTGAAGGGATGATAGTTTGAGTAAAGAGAGAACGAACATTGCCAGGAGAGAAAATATCAAAACCTGGAGAACATTCATGCAGTGTGTTTGAAGTTTATTTTTGTAGATTAAGCCATCAATATAAAAGAAGTCTAGATAAAAATATGAAGAAGAAACTGGTCACAACAATCTCATGAATGTATAACACATTCATTTAATGATAAAGATTAATGCTTATCTAATTATTACTTAATTATGTGCCTGGACCTATTTCTATATATTTTTAATTATAGAGTTAACATATAATACGTATATAAAAACGTATACGTATACATACTATATATCTATAGTTTCCTGTACTCTCACAAAATCCTTTGAGATAGATGCTATTGTTTTTCCTATTTTACAGAGGAGGGATCTGAGGTAAGGGTGATTAAGTAAATTGTCTACACAGCTAAAAACGGAATTTGAAAATGAAGTGTCTTTATGCTACTATCTATTGTTTAGTACACAGACTACCTAGCTATGCTTTTCTATTTTGTGTGCATTAAGGAAATTGGCTGTAGTGTTTCAAAAAAAACTCATATGCATTTGTGCATCTATGGAGACATGAACAAGAATATTTCTGCATTATTACTTTAAGGGCTACAAGGAGAGAAATTGTCAACATTCAAACAAACACAGGTTGGACCAAGAACAAACTTAGTGAACTAAAGAAATATTCATTTTTTAAAATGCTTTTTAAAAGCTAATAAGTAAACTTGTAAGTCTGCTTGTGATTCTTTTTAAATTCTGAAATGTTTTGAATATTGAAGGCAATACAATATGTCACTTACTTGAAGGAGCATATAGTTCATAATTTTGAGCTATCATTTCACTCTAAATCTACAATGTATCACTGAGAGACAACAAATTTGAATACTCTTCAGAATTTTGCTGGAGTTTCGTTCATCAATAGATGAAATTGAATTTCATCTACTGAGTTTCATCAATAGAATTTCAGTAATAACTGAAATTTAAATTTGAGATCTACAGAAGTCTCTCAGTTTGTTCTTTTCAGGCCAATAATTTATGAAAATGTTAACCTCAAAAGCAAAATCACAACACTGATTATTGTAAGAAAAACACAACAGAATTCCATGTGATTCTTGATTGTACTTACATGAAAAAGAAACATAAAACTGACTAGGAACTAGTGACTTTTTCCTAAATTTGTGCTTAGCTATCAGTATTCATTGAATTAGCCCTTCTGTCATCAGTCAAGTTCATGAAGGCAGAGATTCACACTTACTGACCATTGCATTTAGCCTTATTAGGCCTTATCAGACTTTTATGTAATATTAATATATTTTATTCTGATGATATATTGACCATATTTGTTGAAAGAGAAATAATTTCATTGTTTATTTATGTCCTGAATTTAACTTAAGACTGGAGGAATCAGAATGCCTAAGAAGTAAGACCACCATAAGCTTGCATAAAAATTTAAGGCACTAACCTATTTAAGTAATAGTGACTTGTCATAATTTTTTTCTTTTAAAATCTGTGGAAATGAGAATTTGAATAATTCATTTGTATTTCTCAAATGAAAGTTATTTGAACAGAAATATTTCAAGACTTGGTTGAATGTGATGGTTTTTCTTTGACTCAGGAAACCCCTTATGTGGTATTAGGTTTTCACTGTCTCTAAATTCACTTTAGAGGTTTAACTGAACCAAAGAATTCAGAAACTTTGGATGAAACCGCTGAGGTCTGCATGTATTTTTTAGGCATTTCTCTAAAGTTTTTTTGTTCAGAACATTTAAGCCTTATACCATCACTTTAAAAAAGGCATTATTTTGAGAGAGACCAATGGACTATGAGAACTCTGGGTGCCTTTGTGGTAGGTGTGATGTGGTAACACACTCTGAAGGGGTGAGATACTATACCTCTGAATCACACACAGTGCTGTAAACCAATGATACCTCAAGAAATTAAAAAAGACATTATTTGTTTTCTTTTATTATTTGTCTTCTCAAGTGTCAGGATTTAGAAGCTACCTTATGATTCAATTATAATTCAACATCTAAAATGAAAATTATTTTATTGCTTTATATTTCAATCGCCTGAAAAGATGGGAAGTAGCCAGTTTCCTATAGCAGGAAATAATTTTATACAGACAGTGTTTAATAAATAGCAATTAAATGGCCTCTCATTTGTCTGTTTATATGTAAGTAACATGATATAGAACACTTGCTAATATTCAACAAAATTTCCAGTTTTTTATGCCAGAAATTTTCTGTTGGAATTTTTCTTTTGAAAAGAAACCTCAGGTCATATTATTTTCTTTAGCTCATGAAAGATGATCAGAGGTGGCATTCCAACAATAATGAGAACAATTAAAACATGTCCACTTTTCCATATTCTCTTCAACTGGCAAGAAGAACCCTAATGTCCCTTGTTCGTACAGTAATACACTATCAGTCTGGTCCCAAGTAACCAGGTGAGCACAGCTCCTACCCGTCTACAGCAACTTGTAGCCTAAGTACAAAATAAACATTTGTTGTTGTTGTTTTTCAAGAGTGCTTTGTATATTCTGGATGCAGTTCTTTTATCAAATATGTGATTTACAAATATTTTCTCTCAGTTTGTAGCTTGTCTTTTCATTCTCTGAAGTTCCTGGTTTTAATAAAGTACACTTTTTATGTTCATCGATGGTGCTCTAAGTGCTATTTCTACAAGTTCATAACCTAACACGTGTTACACAGGAGGTGGAAGCTGGCAAAGCAGTTATTGCATTATCAGGAAAACCCTTATAGTGATTTCAAGCTGTTCAGTTAAGGGCTAAGTACACATTCTGGCTCAAAATGGTTAAACTATAGAGCAACCTGCACAGAGAAGGCTCCTGGTGACCTAAAGGACCACATTTCTTAACATCCATTCGCATACTAAAGGTCCTGCCCAGTCGGTGTTTGGCCACCATTCTCTGAACATGCGGCCCATGCAGAGGCATGACCTGGCCAAGATACTACACTGCACCTGCCTGCACAACCGTAATTCCAGACATTTCACTCTCCCCACAACTCATCCAAGTACCAATGGCCCTATTTAAAAAATCTTTGGGTGCTTACCTTTTGCCTTATTGCCTCGTTGCCTCAGAAAGCAAAATGGGTCACCAGCAATCTATTGGAGAAACCTTGACCAGTGTTCTAATTCCTGGTGCATCTGCTCAAACCTGTATGATTAGACCCAAAAACAGTATAAATGTGGGCAGCCATTCCCTCTGCCAGTATGACAGGGATACAGGCATCAATAGTGAACTAAGTGAACTTCTGATGGTCATCCAAGGCCTTATAGCAGAAACTGCTAGACATAATTCCCTTTAAGAAGAGCCACTGCTTACAGGGTGATCTCTGTCTCCTCACTTGATTAAAATAAAGAACTCTCTTTACCATGGTCAGTTGGCGTGGTCTGACCTTTTGACACAAACACACAAAGCAACAAAACTGTGGTTTGGTCATGCAGATTTCCTCTTATTTTTCTTTTAGAAATTTTATATTTGCAGTTTACATTTATATTTTTCATCCACGTGAGTTGATTTTGTGTAAGTTATGTGATATTGGTCAAAGTGTGATATTGTAACATAACAATTATTTTCATATCATTTGGTAGGACTATCCTCTCTCCAAAGAATTACCTTTGTTGTTTTGTCAAAAATTAGCTAACTCTGTCTGTGTGAGTCTACTTTCAGTCTCTCTGTTCTGTACCAAGAATCAATGTCTCTTTTGTCAATATCAAACAGTTTTGTTTCCAGTGGTTTTATAATAAATCTTTAAATTTGATAATAAGAATCTCCCCATCTTTGTTCTTTTTCAGAACTGTGTTGACTATTCTAGGCCCTTAACCTTTCTATATAAATTTTAGAATTTTTTTCATACTTACAAAAACTCATGAGTATCTTAAATGAAACTGTGTTTAATCTATTGATCAGTATAGGAAGTAATGCTATCTTGATAACATTGAAATTTCCTATCTATAGACATGGAATTATCACTTCTTTCCATTTACTTAGATATTGCTTTCATTCATCAAAATTTGAAATATACCATATAAAAATTCTGTACACATTTTATCAGCTTTGTAACTATTTCATTTTCCTTCTTGATGCTATGGTAAATGCTTTTTCTTTATTTGAAATTTCAATTATTAGTTGCTGATATACAGGAAAATTATTGGCTTTTGCTTCTGTTGTTTTACACCATTTAAATTTTGAAAATATTTGTTACCAGTTGATGTTCTTGATGAAGATAGAAACCTAAAGCACTCTAGTTCCCTAATTTAAAGCAAGTCTAATGCTTTTGGGTTGCAATAGGTGATTTGGGGAAATTGAAACAGTAAACTGAAAAAATAGAAATTTTCCCTTTATAATAAGGTGAAACATTTGCTAATGTCTATAACAACATATAAGTTAGATCAAGTTACTAATGCACTCCTAGTTCTAAAGGAATATATTAGAAAGCAAAATGCCCATTACATGCTTTGGTTACCACTGGATAGTTTTGCAAGAAAGAAATGAACCTAGGAAAGAGCTAATCAGCTTCCAAAATAGGGAATAAAATAAGTCCAGAAACTACTTTTTTATCTCAAACTGTGACAGATAATATTGAGAAATATTTGCTGGATCAAAAGCTACTTAAACCTCTCAACTTATTAATTTACTTCCAAGTAAGGACAAAGTTAAGTTTGTAAAACTCCTTAGCCCTTTCAATTAGAAAAAAAATAATGGGGCCTCCCTGGTGGTGCAGTGGGTTAAGCAACACACTATGAAGCAAACCACAGCCACTACAGCATGAGTTTGATCCCTGTGCCAGCCAGAGAGGTGACCCACATGGCACAGCAGACCTCTCCTGCCTCGCCCGCTGCTCCCCTCAGCAGTGTGTTTCTGTCAATCTGCCTGTTCTGCTCCCCACTCTGTCTCTGGTGAATCCTCTCACCTCCCTGGACTCTGGCCTGTACCCTAGTTCTTGTGTGCATTAATAAATCTTTTAAAAAAAAAGAAAAAAAATAATGATTAGTAATATTAGTAATAGATGCTATGTCCTCAAGATACCTCACACTAAAGAAAAAGAGAATAAGAAAGAAAATAGGGAAAAATTGCAGCAATTGTGGGAATTATGTTTCAAAAATAAGTTAGTCTAGTTACTGGCCTAAGAAATTGACTAAAGGCATATAAAGTAGATGATAATTTTGCTGTGTTGCTGAGGAATTTTTCTCTTCTAGACTTTAAATGATCTCCAGGCACTATATATAGGCAGGAAAAGCATCAAGATAACAGAATTGTATATCCCTCAGTGTCCACTTAAAACGTAGCCAAGAAATAAACTGGCATAAGACTACTCTCCCAGAGGATGTTGCTAGTGATTTTAAAAACACCAAACAAAGGAGTGCCTCCCAAGGAATAGAATCAGGGCACAACCAAGGAACATTCCATGCCCCAGGATAGGGAACTTAACAATATCTTCCCATTGGAAATTTAGAACTGCTGTGAACCAAAGTTTATAGAAAGTCTCCCATTCTCCCCTTTCTGAAAGGAAGTGTTTATTCCATGTTTTTGCCACCATTGCATATTGAGTGTGTCTCTGGTTGAGAAGGTGGTTCATTTTAGCTCACTGTTCTCCAGAACAAGAGAAACCACAGTAAGATCTGATGAATAAGGCAATGGACATTACTCAGAGATCCAGGATAAGCTCCGTACCATGACTGGAATGGACTTCTGGATTGTCTCCTTTGAGGTGGTGATGGGTGTGTCCATTTGTGAGAAGAGTCAATAAAATACGTGTTGGTCAGAAGAGCAAACTGTGATAAATATTACCTTTTTCCCCAGATATTTCTGATTCTCCTCTCTTTCAAAGAACATTTACTCTTTAAGGTATGGATAGCCATAAGACTTATTCTGGTCATTAAAATATGAAATCTTTGAAGAAAAAGTGGGAAAATCATTTTCTTGCATTCTTCCATTCTTGTTTTTTAAAAGGACAAGTCCATTCTTGTTTTTATAGGAATGACCTATATTGAACTTTCACATTCACATTAAACATTGTTAAACAAGAAAAAGAAAAGTGAATGAAAGTGATGTGCCATACCTGAGCAGAAGTAGTTTAGAAATGCCTTTCTCCGTGTTCTTGATCCTGCCATGCCTTTGCCTGAAAGTCCATGTTCAAATGAGCACAGCCTTCAGGGATGTTGGTCTTTTAAGCAATTACAAGGGGGAGATTGCCTTTTGCCAACCTGCATTATACATGCAACATGAAAAATATAGGGATTTATTATTTAACCACTAAACTATGATGATTCTTTGTTTTTTAACATAATCTATCCCAATTATTACATCAAGTAAGTCACTTAACATTTGACACTCTGATGGATTAAAACTCACCAACTATGTATTTAAATAAAAATGTTGATTCTTTAATAAATTCTCAGAAAAAAATTCATGTTAGTCATTTCATTATTCTTCCAAAATGCAGTAGTCTAATAATCATACAGCAAAAATAAGATATATAGATATTGAAGAAACCAATCTCATAAAGGTTAATTTTTCAACTATTCTATTTCCTTTTTCTGTGACCATTCTGTCTCTAGAGAATGGTAATCTCCATCCACTAACCCAATCCTAAATAAATAATTGTATACAACTTAGAGCATTATAGTTTGGGAGAATATATAAAATATTGCCATTTGGAGTTAGTGAACAATATATCTATTATTTTGTTTGTATAAAATAATGAATAGGTTTCAACATATCTACACTGGAGAAGTATCCAATCATATTTTCCCTCCTTGTAATTTTTTCCTTTTCCCTTTTACTATTCTTTTCTGTTCCTTTCTCCATTTATGCCTTTTACAAGGTAGCTTTTATTGAAAATCATTAATCACTTTTTAAATTTTAACTTATTTTTTATTAAGGTAATGTTGGTTTACAACACTGTATATGGTAGAGTTTACAAATTAATTCACACTGTAAATGCATGTGATCACCAAATGTTCACCCCTAAAATCTCAATTAAACTCCATTATGATTTATTGAACCCCTTCCTCATATGTAGGATCTCAAAGCTTGAGGTATGCTACTCATTATAATTTTCAATCACTGTTAAATGTTAACATTTAATTCTAAAATAATGTTTTTTTTTAATGGTATACATCCTAGTTCTCCTATTCCTCAAGATATTATTATTTACTCAGTAAACCATATGAGCTAACTTCCCACTATCCTTTGGGTAGAAAAAGAATTTAATTCAATAATGTGCTTATTTCCAGTGAAAAGAAATCAACACACACCTGTTATAAGTAGCATTTTATCAGTATCATTTCAACATTAAGTGAAATGCATTTTAACATTGATAAAATACGATAAAGCATGCACTTATAAAATGCTTAACATCCAAAGAAAGCAGAATAAAATAAGAATGATAGTGTAGAAATATTTTGATTTTCTCAAGAAAATGTTTCCAGGATCAGACCATTAAGTGAGGTTTTTTTTTTTTTTTTTTTTTCCAAACTTTGATNAAATATTTTGATTTTCTCAAAAAAATGTTTCCAGGATCAGACCATTAAGTGAGGTTTTTTTTTTTTTTTTTTTTTCCAAACTGTGATGAGACTCAGCTGGGTGACTAACAATCCCCTCCCGGGAGTTGGCAAGTAGAAAGGAGTGCTGAGTGCTTCCCTACCCCCACTCACTGTGATGCCCTTAGTGAAACTGTTTGGAAGACGAAAGTGTACAGACAGAGATACAACATGAAGTTTAAAGCAGAGCCAAACCCCACTTCATTTAATATAGGCAGTGACTTTCCATCCACAGCTTCCATCTCTTCTAAATGTTCCACTCTTTTGGTTCATGAACAATCTTTTCCTGTGGACAACTGCCAGTTACTTGATTATTATATTTTCCTTTCAAACTTTGAACTGAATTATCTTTCACTGTCTGAAAATCTTTCGTAACCCAATAAAAGTTAACTCTTTCTTTTCATCTTGCCCTTTATTTATGGAAAACTCAAGGATATGAGACTAGTCAGCACTAAAGTGAAAGAGAATTAGAAAAGCAAATTTGAATCTGCATATTTTATTGGCATGAGGAAGGAGGGAATTGGTTAATGAAGGGAAAGAAGTTGGTATTTGATATTGCATATTATTTCTTTTGATGTCAGCTCATCAAAAGGAGCTTTAACTCTCAGGACATTGAGAGGAAACATGAGTATGCTTGAATTTATTCTCCATGGAAAAATGTAATAAAACCGTCACTGGGTCTAGCATACCCAGATCTAGACTTCTATACAGAATAAATTCCAAATATAAACTACATTTCATTAGGAAAATAATTATTTCTTGTTCAGATCTCATGAGATTGATAAACTGTTGACTTATATGTGTAAACATTTACTCATATATACACATCCAACTAATACAAATGGTAACAAATATGTCCTACCTCTTACATGAAAAACGTTGAGACATTCTTTATTACCAGAGTTTAAACACTTTCCCAAAAGAAACACTCTGTCACAGCCTAATATTGAAACCATTTCTAGTTCCTGTGTAAATGCTTGCATTTCATTTGAGGACAGGTGCCATGAGGTCAAGACTACAGTGGTAGAACACACATTACATATTGGCAGTAGCAGACATGACTTCTGAATAAAAAAATGAGAAGTTAAGCTATTTCCATTCAGAATGCCGGTTAAAAACGCAGTCTTTGGTAGTGATGATGAGTGGGTGGGAATGACTTAATATGGTTTCTTGCTATGGTCTTTAAAGTGTTTCAGAACATATACACTATTCCAAAATAAACCAAAGGGTTTGAAATAACTGGAGAATTTTTATATAATAAAAAAATTCAAAGAAAAAAATGATCTTCCATAGGTAATTGAGACATTAAATAGTAGTGATAATTGTAGCTATTAATTGTTATTAATTATTAGTACACATTATTATTATATTTGGTAAAATGAAGCACTTATAGATATTTTAAGCAATTTGTAATTGGCACTGCAGCAGATCTCCACCTGCTTTGGAGGGAACAGCAAGGTTTATTTTTTCATTACAATCCAAGATTTGTCATAATCAGTAGGGTAACCACTGTCAAAATCTGTCAAAACAATTAAGCAAGAGTATTAGTTTTATATCTTCTATCGTTTAATAAATTAGATTTTTAAGTAATATTGATTATTTATCATCTTTGTCTCTTTTTCCTAGCTCATAAATTTTAATTTAAGAAACTAGTTTAATCTTAACAGAGTATTTCATTTATCAGATGACTTGAGGACCACTTGGACTTTCTACTTACTCATTCATGAGGTAACATAAAAGTCCAGGACGGTGATTTCCTGGCAACTAGAGCCATAAACTTTTACATTTGTTGAAAGCATGGCAACTGTAAAAGTTTTCTATTGTCACAAATTTAGTGGCTCAAAACAAGACACATGGGGGCCTCACTGGTGGCACAAGGGGTTGAGTGCCACACCGTGGGGCTTCCACAGCCACTGCAGTGTGAGTTTGATCCCTGGCAGGGAGGTGACCCATATGGCACAGAAGACCTCTCCTGTCTCGCCTGCTGCTCCCCTCAGCAGTGTATTTCAGTCAATCTGCCTGTTCTGTTCCCCACTCTTTCTTGCCTCCCACACCTCTGGCCTGTACTCCAGCTCTTATATGCATAAATACATAAAATCTTTAAAAAAAAAAGTTAAAAAGAAAAAAAAAATTTGTCTTACCAATCTGGAGATTGTGGATACAGGATGGGTCTGACAGGCTAACATCAAGATGTCAGCAGGAGTGCACTCATTCAGTTCAGGAGGCTGAGAGCAGAACCCATTTCTTGGCCCTCCCCAGCTTTTCAAGGATGTATTCGCTTTGTGGCTTCCTTCTATCTTCACAGTTAGCAATGGCTGATATAATCTTTCTACAGCATAGCACTCTGGCGACAGTTCTGCTGCCTCTTCCACATTTAAGAACTCTTGTGCTGATGAGTGGGCCCAGGCAGGCCCAATTTTAATCTGCTGATTAGCAACCTGTAGTACACATGCTTCTTTAATTTCTTTTGTCATGAAAATATAGTCACTGGTTGTAGCAGCAGGAAAGGTGGACGGAGCAAGTTCGGGATGGTTCTGGGCAGACGGGTCAAGGAAGGGAGTCTTGGATCCCTCGGTGGCTTTTCATGCTTTATTTAGTAGAGGTGGCCAGGTACATGGCAGGCAGGGGTGCTGGGGGGCCGGGAGGCTGGCAGGCCTCTCAGCCCCCAGCGCATCTCATCCTCTCGGCTGCTTTCTTCTCTCTCTCTCTCTCTCTGCTGCTGCTGCTGCTGTTGCACGTCCTGTCAGTACTGTCCGTCCTGTTGGTTCTCTCGGTTCTGTCGGTCGTCCTGGCGTCCTTATGACGCCGCCCATTTAAGCCCGTGTCCCAACTCAGGTGCGCCCACTTGCGCATGCCCACCCTGGAATGCTCACAGCACCACAGGTGTCCATCATCAGTGGTGGGAGGGTGGAAATACCTGATCATTCTCTGACCCTACACTGGTCCTAGAAATTAGAGTGACATCCTTGGTAGGCAATTTTGCTGCCTGCCACAGAGCCATTTTTCATAATTCCAAAAAAAAGGTATCTGTAGTAGCAGGAGGGCACAGCGTAGGTTGCCCATGACTCAGGCAGACCCGTGAAGGAGGACCTTTGGAGCCCTCAGGAGCTTGTCCAGGTTTTATTGATCTTTCTGCATCATTTGTAGCGAGGTGACGTGGTACATGGCAGTGGGGCCGAAGGGCCAGGAAACTGGCAGGCCTCCTAGCCCCTGACAAATCTTCACTCTGAGCTTTCTAGGAATCTCTTTTGCCTCTGCTTCTCTGCTGCCACCTTCTTTTGATCTTTTTTCCACCACTGCTTCCGTTGGCGTTCCTGTGAGGCCACCTTTATATGCTCGATCCCTTGGCTCAGCTGCACCCACTAGCGCATGTCCACACCCTACTCCAGGTGCCTGCCATCAGGCTGTGTAGGACCACAGGGGTCAATCACTGATGCTAATAGCAAGAGGGCTGAGTGGGGGAAGCTTGATAACTTCCACTTACCTACAGAATCTTAAGGAGGTGATTTTCAGTATGAAGTATGTGACTACTAATATATTTCCATGAACTTTCCCAGTAACAAAAATGCTGTGCTTCTTTTCCTAAGGTCATATTTTCATTATATCTAGCATTTTCCTTTGTGAGAGAAAAAAAATACTTAAAAAAATCATTTTCCTTCAAATGAATTATGTGCTAGGAATATATTCAGTCATCCAAATTAATTGAAAGCTTTGTAGAAAAAGTTACGAACTTTCCATGTTTTAAAGATGGCATGTGGGGCCTCCCTGGTGGCGCAGTGGGTTAAGCAACACACTATGAAACAAAGCAACGCACTGCAGCACGAGTTCGATCCCTGCTGCCGGCCAGGGAGGGGACCCACATGGTGCGGCAGACCTCTCCTGCCTCGCCCGCTGCTCCCC
>JAGFMF010011702.1:5547891-5646484 GCA_019455555.1 Galemys pyrenaicus | reverse complement strand
TCCCAGCTCTCTGTGGTGAATCCTCTCACCCCCCACACCTCTGGCCTGTACCCCAGTGCTTGTATGCATAAATAAATAAATCTTTAAAAAAAAAATAAATAAAGATGGCATGTGGCTCAGCAATAGTTTGTACAGCATAAATTATTCTTTAATAATTAATGATTAATGATTGATTTGTAAGGCAACTTCCAAATTAGAATTCTCCCCTTTAAAACTTTGTTATTAATCTAAAATATCTTATTTCATAAATTAAAAGAGGATCTTACCTAGTTAATTGCACACAGCTTTTAAAAAACATATATTGGAATAGCAAATTTAACATACCATCCATTGTGTGTTTGTTGTTCTGTAGTCTCTAAAGGTGTAGTAACAAGCCTGCAGGCTGGCAAGGCCAGGAGGCTGGAGGAGTGGCAGGAGGCCTGAAGGCTGGCAGCAGCCAAGCTTCCCATCCCCCAGTGGGGGCTTTTTCTTTTGGCTCTCTCTAGCAGTGTCTCCTGGCATTGCCTCTTCTGTTGTCTGGTCACCATCCTCCTGTCTCCATTGCTGTCAGTCACCTTCGTGTTGTTAGGATGTGCCGCCACCATCTTTCAACCCTGTGGCCATTGCTATCCTTCCTTTTATCCTAGCCTCCAGCTCAGACGTGCACACTTACCATGCTCCAGGCAGCATGTCCCAAGCGCACTCTCCATGCACCTTCTGCATTAATGCGATCAAGGTGATAGCCACAGAGGCTGGTAAAAAGCCTGATTAAATTCACGTACCCTAGAGTGTTGTATATGCTTTTCTAACAAATCACCAACAACTCCAGGCAAGGTCTGTCACCATCCTCCCTTTGAAGATGAGGAAACAAGGGGTTTAGATCAGTGGAGCAATTTATCTAACATCACTCACCAGGATGTTGGCACACAGTCTTCAAACTTAGAGATTTTGATGATTTATGGTCAAAGATATATCATACCATGATATGTGTTAGTGGGAAGAATCTAACAGGAAACACTCAAACTGAAATACAAATAATAGAGTCATGATCGCAAGACTGAACTGATGACTGTTCAGTAGAAGCAAATTTATATAGGTAGGATTTGGCTTTCTAGTATACGCTTGGTTATTTGTCACTATTTCCATGAATTTGTTTTTTACTATTGCATGACTTGAATTTTTACGATGAACCATGCTATATACAGGAATTTATATTTTCTCATATTCATGATAGGTATGAGCTGAAGTAAGAACACACTCAATTTTCAAAACAATATGCAATTTTCAAAAAAAAATTCTAAATTATTCAAATCTGTTCAAGTAATTCAAAATCTCCTTAGAATTTAGAGGCAAAATACAATTGTTATTAATAAATACCAGAAATTTGGTGCAGCAGACCTCTCCTCTCTTGCCCACTGCTCCCCTCAGCAGTATGATCAGTAGATGTGCCTGTTCTGCTCCCCACTCTGTCTCTGGTGAATAATATTGCTCCCCACATCTCTGGCCTACACCCTAGTTTTTGTATGCATAAATAAATAAAATAAACTTTAAAATAAATATCTGAAATTAAAGTAAAGTTACTTAAATAAAGTTAAATTTGTAGTATACCTTTGGAAATTAAATACTGCTATATCACTTAAAGGTTCACCTAGCTGTCTACTTAAAGATACGATAACAAACTTTAAATGTCTTATGGTTAACTCTCAAAGAGACAAAGTAAAAATAATATGCTTATCACAAAAAAAAGAAGTATGTTAATTATTTTAAATTGCAAAATACGCCTTAGTTGTCATAAGCAATAATACTTGAGATTGCTCATTTGTGTCTCTAAAACCACAAATTGTAACACAAAGAGAAGCAAAATAAAATGGGGTTTAGTGCTACCAGGATAGGTTGCTTCATTAAGCAAGACTCTTGGTGTAAAGAAATGACATATGATTTTTTCTCTATTGTTTAAACACTCTGTCTCTAGGCATGCCTATATATTGCCAGAACCCAGTGTCAAAATCAATCATACAAACCAAAATTTTCACAGTAGGACTGTCAGTTGTTCTATTAATGTATTATACCATTTCCCCTCTAGTAGAGGATCCAATCTAGGATCACATTGTGCTCTCTACAATGTCTCTTTAGCTTCCTTTAATCTGGAATATTTCCACAGAATTTATCTTTTATAACAATGGCATTTTGAAGAACAAAGAAACACAATAAAGTCATTTTCTTCATTTTTTTCCTAATGTTTCCTTAATTATGTTGCAGTCATATATATGTGTACATGTATATATGTATGTGTGTGTATGTATTCTTAGCTGGAACACTGCACAGTTGATCTTATATCTTTCAAAATGATCACATCTGGAGATACACGATGTCTGTCTCTTATCAGTTATGTTCATTTCAATTGCCTGCCCAATATAGTGCCCAAATATCTGCTGTATTATTACTAGTTTTTCTGCTTTAAATTGATTATAGAGAGACATTTCAAACAATACAAATATTCTACTCTGGGCAAAAAGTTATTTCTAAATTTGTCAATATACCAGAAATATTTATCAAATTCTCATTTTCCAGCTCTAGCATTTTCTCCTAAGTATTTAGTGTAAGGAAGAGATTTTCTCTTTGATTTATTCCTTTGTTGCAATCATTAACAATGTCTCCCTATTTTTTCAATGGATTATAATTCACTACAGTTTACGATTATTTTGTTCAAAATCTTCTACAGTTAGCCAGTCAAAGCCCCTTGGAAATTGCATTTGTATCCTTATGATGAAATGGAGCACTCTGTTATCTTCTGGCATAACAAAAGTCATGTCAGAATCACCTTGTACTCATAATGCCCAACCCTGGTTTCAGACATTTCTTCAATTACCTTGTTTCATTTTAGGAGAAAGTGCTAGCAGAGAACTGGGTAGTTTATTTGCTACTGGGGTGTCATTTCTTCTTGATTCTTTCTTAGACCTAGAAAAATATTTATATGTATATTCATATACACTTATCTAAACTACAGACACCTACATGAATAAGCATAAGTATACATGTACCTATACATGAATATGTAGATTAAAAAACATGTTTGAGAAATCATGAGTTCATACAGGATCTCTAGTTCTACCTCACTCTTTGGGGCATGTACTTACCTTGCTCTTTATTCAGGATCTGTTGTTTTTCCACTGTAAGAAAGAATATCAAAACTCTAAGTTATTTATTGAATAATTTAATGCCTCTAAAATTGTTTCAAAATTGCTTTGTCTACACTAATACAATCAACATACCTCTTAAAAGATTTCAGGATTTTTTTCAAGATTCTTCCTACCTCATTATATTCTGGAGTGAAGGTTTCTAAGTACTGTGTTTATTAATTACTTTGATTAGCATATTTCACTTTTTACCCAATAGTAGGCTATGGCATTCACTGAAATATAATTAGGTCCTTTCAGTTTTTGAGTTACTGTCCTCCTTTCCCCTTTATATTAGTTACATTAAAAAGATGGAGGATTTTAAATGTTTTCAAATGTCAAAATTATATAAAAAGTTATTCTCAAAAAAGTGTCCCTCCTTCTCCTTATGATTTTCACCTCATTCTCACCTCAAGTTCCTCACCTCTCTTGTTTTTGAACCCATTATTAATATTTGACTCATCAGTGAAGCTAATATAACATTTGAATGTGGGGAATTGGTAATTTATATTATTAATTTGACTTCTGTAACTAACACTCACTGTTCCTATTAACACACCTCAATTAGAATAGTTTTATTTAGCACAATTTTCTTTATTTATATAAATGAAATATAAATACAGGAACTATCATTTGGAACTAATTGTTTACAGAGTTGTCATGCATATTATTCTGAGGATACATAGGTGTACATGTGGGTATTTATTATCAAAATGAGAACTGCAATATAAAATCTCAGAGGGAACTCACTGACTTCTGAGAATTCATTTGTGGATCCAAGAATAAGTAGCATATGAATTTTTCTAATTCTTTCTCTCTTGGAATCCATATGTCATAGGATTTAGACTTCCATCTTCATTAGTCTAAATATGTCATTGTTTTCTACTCTACAATAGTGTGTGTTTTTATGAGATATGTAAGTAGAGAGTGATATTTTGGTGAAAAAAACTAAGCAATATAAAAGCTACGTTAAATATAACATGTCCATGTCATTCCTAATGGTATGGATGGTAAATTTAAAGGAAAAAACTGAATTTAATTGATAATTTTTTTCACATTCATTTGTGTTTTGGTGGGATGTGCACTACTCATTAAATAAGATTATTAATTAACTAGAGAATGAATAGAAATTCAACGAGAATAATCAAATTATGAGCCTAAAATAAAATAGAATTTACCCAACTATCTGTTTTCTTGCATCTCTTTCTTCTTTCCTTTGTTCCACTCCTAAGCTAGTGAACACTCTGGATCCTGTCTCACAAACTTGCCCAATACTTTTCCATCTCAAAATCTCACTCAAATTAATTCAGTTTCAACTTATACCATATGTTAATTTCACATTATTTCCTTTCTTCTCAGACTAACTTTAACATATCAAGGCTTAATCATTTCATACTTCTAGAAATCACAATGCAGTCAATGACAATTTTGTGGTGAATTAATATCCAACATATTAACAAATCATTTTGGTAATTTCAGAAAAAGCAGGAAAACGTAGCATCAATATCTGGTACTAGACTTTAAACAGTAAAAGAGAATGAAGTCTCATTTTCTTATGTTAATATTTAAATCCTCCTCTACATTTTAATCCTTTTCAGTTAGGAAATGGCTGTCATGATCAGAGATATTTTATATAAGCAGAAATAAAGAGAATTATTTCACTAAAGTATATATTTTGACTACAACAAATTTTAAAAAGCAAGGTAAATTTAAATTAGGAATAAATATTCCTACATAAAATTATTTTTATTTTTAAATTTTGTTGTTTTTGTTTTGTATTTCTTTTGTGTATATATAATTTTGTCAATGTTGTATGAAAGAGAAACTGCTATTTAATAATTTATGGATGCTCCTCATCAGCCAGCATATTTGTTTAAAGCATGAAGATTGAATTTAGTTTTCTAGTGATACCAGATGGTGTACTATCCTGCAACATTAGCTCATGATCTGAAGAGAATTGTAATACGTGGCAGGCTCAGCAAAGAGATGGATTCCAAGTCCTTAGCAGAGTTCTGAGTGATGGCTATATTCTGGCAAGAAAAATCAGTACACATGGTCTTGGCAGCAGGCGCAGGCTCAGGCTGGCCCCACCCTTTATTTTCACCTCCATTTCCAACTTTGTTTCAAAATGGTCATTGTTGCAGATTTGAGAGGAATAGACAGACAAAAAGCCTCTAATCAGGCTCTAAGTTTGTGAGGGTCCACTCAGCCTTGTCTGACACACTTCTTCCAAGTCCAGGCAGATTGATATTTGAAAATACTGCCTGTCTGTCCTTGAAAGATGTGGCAGATAAGAAATGTGATCAAAGTGAAGGGAAATCAGTAGGAAGCTATTTGATGGTTTGGAGTTGTTCAAGAAGTCTGGAAATGCTAACAGTACTGGGTATCCTGGAAACTTTGAGGAGGTGTCTTTAAAACAGTTGAAAACACTCGTTTAGCACAGTGGCTAATAATTTGTGGAAAGTGTTTGTCCAAGGGTTCATGCTGCCTGAAGACATAAGCAATATAATTGTGTTTTTGAGGAATATATAGATACTGGTAATTTAGAATTACTTGTTTAAAAGTCATCATAATAACGTGAGTTCCAAAAGCTATCTGTTTCTATCCGTGAAGTCACTCTTGTCTCATGGTGAACACGTTGAGACATGGCCTGACTTAGAGGACATTTGTAATACTCTCACTAAAATACAGTCAGTTTATTTAACTGTGTATATTCACAAAGCTGACTTCTTATCTGGCTACAAAGTATAAACACATGTGTTACTTTCCAGATTTTTATCGAGTATCCATTATACCCTAGGGAGCATATTGGGTTATTAAAACAAGAGTGTGATATGAAGATAATTGTGGAAAAATTTTCTGCTGGATTTTAGATGTTTTTGATTATCCCATGAAAACCTTTAAGAAAGTTTATCTCAATAAATAACCTAAACTTGTCTTCTTTTAATATAAAGTCTAATCCATCCCCCCAACCCTTCTATTCACTTTTTCTCTCTTATAGTTTCAAAAAATATCAAGTGCCATCTATAAACTAAGTACTGTGCTTAGTTTTATCTCTAGGGATACAGTATGATTCAAACAAACAGAACTACATGTATGACACTTAGAACTCAACAGAGGACACAGAAATCAATTTAAATAATATGTGATAACGGCTTTAAGAATATGCAAAAAACAGATAGTTACAGTCATGAACAACTGGTCTTTCTAAACTTCAAGAAAACTTCCCATCTGATAATAAAGAATAGGTAGGAATTAATTCTATAAAGTCAATTGAGAGAAAAGTGTCAAGGAAAATGTATGTAAAAGTCTAGAAGTAAGAAAGAAGTGTTCAGTTTGAGGGACTTTGAGTAGTTCGGGATAGTCAGAGTAAAGATTGGATTACAAAAAGCTGAACCAATGAGTAAAGCGAGAAGAGGAAATGTGAGGTGATTCTCTTTAAAGGGTAGGTTTTTATTTTAGAAGTGAGAAATTCATCGACAAATTATAAATCAATTAGTGGCAAGATCAGATCTGGATTTCAGAACAATTTCTCAAGAAATGGTATAGAGACTAAGTGTGAAAAAGGAAAAAAGCTGTAAGCAGACCTGAAAACTAGGAGAATGAACCTAAATCCAGCCATAGATGTGGCTTTAAAGGAGAGATGTGGTGGCATTCAGGCAAACGTGAAGAGGTAAAGTAAGTGTATAGTGTTTAT
This sequence comes from Galemys pyrenaicus, assembly GCA_019455555.1. NCBI lineage: Eukaryota > Metazoa > Chordata > Mammalia > Eulipotyphla > Talpidae > Galemys > Galemys pyrenaicus. The sequence goes on along the minus strand of JAGFMF010011702.1, from coordinate 5,639,632 downwards.
TCATTTATTTCATATTCACTGAGGATCTACTAAGTTCAGTATTTGGTACTTGAGTACTAGGTGATGGTGCAGCAAGAAAGAGTCAGACAAAAGCTCTTGTCTTTGTGGAGCTTATTATAATCCAGTTGGAAAGATGATAATGAAAAAAAATAAGTTAAATGTATGGTATATCACAAGATCACAGTGATGATGAGAAAAACAAGAGAAAACAGAAGGCTGATAAGAATGTGAGATATTAAATTGTCAAAGCCATACATATTGGTGCAATATTTGAGCAAAGATCTGAGGATGTTAGGGTACAAATCATGCAAATGTAGGGAAAGAGTGATCCAGGTATGGGATCAGTAAGTGCTAAAACCCTGGGATGAAGTATGCCCAGTGTGTATGTCATTATATATTAGATGCAAAAATCATAAGATAGACAAAAGTTTACTTTAAAAAAAGGAGAAAAAGAAAAAAAGAAATGGCATTTTAGAATAAAAGATAACTAAACTATCCTAAAAACAGACATTTAAAATCTTTCTCATATGTGTTACAAAATTACCTGCCTCCATTCATAAGATAAAGCATATAACAACTTTCTCTTACTGTTAAACATCACCGGTGCTATGAAATAGAACTTACTATGGGGCTAGTGGCTTTTATATAGGTGTTTCAACTCAAAGTTTATTGAGGATCCTTGGATTATGATATGGAAATAAGAAAGAATAAGGCTTTTTGACTTTTCCTATTTATCCTCTTTCTTACACTATCTCATAAGAAAAAGGTAGTGGGGAACACAAATTGAATTTGATAATGTTTCTTATCAAGGAAAGGAAAGAAGTATTATGAGAGCTTGGTTCTCAAAATCTGTCATTGTCCAATATCACATTCATAAGACAACTGTAGATGGTTGAAGTAGCTAGAAGTGGTACCATGTTCAAGCGCTCCTAGATAATGTAGAGGAAGGAGAAGGGTAACAAGATCATTACAGAATAGGCCCCCCTTGGGATCTAGGTGTCAATGGAGGAAGATGTTTGTATGAGACTGCAGGAAAATGTAAGAGATGGCATATACACTATCACTTCCTCTGGAAAACCTGTATTGACCTCGATGGACTGGATCATGAGTCTTCATGTTTTGGTGGAAACTTTATCAAAACATTTATCACTGTGAGTCTTACTTAAAATTTCTTCTTGTCAGCCCTTTAGACCAAACTGTACACTTACTAAAAAAATGGATCTGATTTGTTTTCATCAATAGCTCCGAACTTGCCTCCCTGGTGGCGCAGTAGGTTGAGCGCCGCCCTGTGACTCATCCATGGCACAGCAATGGGAGTTCTATCCCCGGGCAGGGAGGGGACACACGTGGCATGGCAGACCTCTCCTGCTTTGCCTACTGCTCCCCTCAGCAGTGCATTTCTATCAGTCTGCCTGTTCTGCTCCCCACTCTGTCTCTGGTGACTCCTCTCATTTCTGCACCTCTTGCCTGCACCCCAGCTATTATATGCATAAATAAATAAATATTTTTTTTAAAAAAAAAAGCTCTAAACTAGCATAATGCTTAGCACATAGCAAGGACTCTATACATATATATTTAATTTGGGAGAGAGGGTATGAACCAATTCAACATCTAAATTTCCCTGCTTGGTTTGTAAAGGTTTGAGTTTCCATGGGCACCCCAAAAGAACAAAGAGTGGACACAGGGATGCAACAATCAAGTAGAGCTTTACTATGCCTGCATGCAGGGGCTGACCATCCAACTGAGACACGCAGGTCTAGCTGGGGCGATTGACCCCGAGAGGAAGAAGAGGTGAGCTTTTATAGCCAATTTCCCGCCATTGCATAGGTTGCAGCCAATAAGCTGAGAGATCAAAACCTGCGCAATGAGCACAGCAAGTAGCTTTAAAGAGAAACATGTTTCAAAAGTTTAAACTTGTACTGGAGATCCATTTTGGCAGGCGTGGGCTTCTGCCCCATATCCTGCACATTCTAAGATAACATTCTAAGCTAACATTCTAAGCTAACAAGCTGTTTCATATGCCCTGCCCTTAACTGCCCAAGAGAGCCTAAGGTATGGGACCAGCTGACCTACTAGATAAGGAAGTAAGTCTGTAGGTCATTTGTCAAGTTTTAGTCAGCTAAGTTTAGACAAACTCTGGCTTTAACATGTCTCTGACTCAAACAGGTTCAAGTGAATCCTATCGATTTTTTTTTTTCACTTCAACTACTACTATGCAGCCGAGTTTGTCTTCACCATATTCTTGAGTGATCAGTTTTTAATGGTTGTTTTCTTATACAACATTTTTACATTGATATCAACCCACCAACACCATAGTCTAAGTTTATTCTCATCCTAATGTTATCACGTAGCTTTGTATCATCTACAGATTTGATAATTTTTGCTATACTATTGACCATTGCTCTATAGGAATATTAGACTGATTTCACACCTTTTACTTCAATATCATCCAAACATGAGGTCTTCATTTATTGACAAAATTCACTAACATGAATTCATCAGTATCAGAAAGAAAGCTTAGAATGCTTAATTGTCCCAAACATGCATAATTTTTCAGTTGCAAAACTATTAATTTTGAGTGATGTCCTATCATTTCTATGCATATTTGCTTTTCTCTACAAAAATGTGGGTTACAATAAAGGTAGCACTTTCCTAAGCCATAGTGAAGCATATGAATAAAGTACTAGAAAATTGCATGCATGAAAACCCTTAAGCCTCCTATGTGACAATATGAATCAGATGCAGTTGTTATGATTGAAAAATAAATGTGACAACCAGGGAGAATATAACTGCCTTAACACAACAAAGCAATCAGGAATAGAATAACCACCCCACTTCTTCTACATTATGGATATTTATAGTTCTGATATTTACTGAGCCAATAATATTTTTAAAACCCTACATCTTTTGATGTGATTTTTCTTGATTTTTAGTATAAAGATCATTTTCTGTGAAAAACACTATGTCTAGAATGAAAGGTAAGCTTTTTTATTCCCTTTCATAGGCTTATTTTACTAAGCGCTATACAATAGAACAAAAGGTCACCTACCTTTGGTGTGAGCTTATAAGATATTGTCTTATTCTGAAAATCTTATTCAAAATTTAAAATCAATTAATCAAACTAATTCAACTGAAAACAAATATGTAGTACAATAAAATAAAAATAAAGAACAATTTAGAATATTTAAGTATAAAAAGTTTTAGCATGACATTTAAACAAAAAACATCTACACGTAGGTTCCAGAGAAACCTTAAGTAGCTTACAAAAGGAGAAAACACTGCATGTGAAATTAAAAAAAAAAAAAATGTTTACCCGTCATTTACTATAATGTATATTGGGCAAAAGAATGATATTCTATTACACCCAGAAAACAGATGCATCTATATTTGTGGAATATTTTTTTTTTGGAAAACAGAGCTTTTCTATAAATATAAAACATATTAAAGGAGGTAAATTAAAATTTGAGTAAATAATTGAAAATTTCTTTTTTAAGTTGAGGCAAAAAGTCTACTGTATTATATTTTTTAGAAAATTATTAAATGTTTAGGCTAGAATAAACCTTCAAATTATATATAAACTTATACAAATTCATAAGTGAATTTATACAAGAATGGCCAAATGATATGCTCAGTATTAAATAATTGTAATCTCTTTAAAACCATGGGTGTGTCATTACTTTTTGGTTAAATCCTAACAAACTCATTGTGGTGTCTTGCACACAGTAGGTATTTGAATAGGATAATTAATTAATTGAATACAACAGACAAATAGATACCACTACCCACCTAAGGTACTTACATAAATTGTTGGAAAATAATTGAGAGAGGGAAAAAAAGTAAACAAAAGGAAAGTGGAAAATGCCCTTGACAATCCAGACCTATAAAAGTGACAACTAATGGCACATCTATCAAATAGTTAAAATGAAAAAATTATATTCAATAAAAAAGAACTGGGCTGGCTGTTTTAATCTCTTTAACTATTAATAATCCAGTGTCACTTGCTGAAGACCAGCTACAACAGAAGGCCAGGTCCCCAAAAGATGGAACGGAAGTCGGTAAATGAGGGGGGTTCAGGGTTATAAAACTCCAGTTGGGTTTGGTATGAGTCCTTGCTTCCTTTCCCCAAAGGATCTTAGCAGGTCTTTATTTATACATTAAGGAGAAAGGAGCGGAATTACATGAACACATGCATTGATCAAGGAGTTAACAATGACTACTACTGCAGGCCTGCAGGAAGAGGAAGGTACCCAAATCAATATCTGAATAGTATCTGTACCCTTGCATTTGGCTCACTAGGAATCACTTGTTTCCTTGTCTTTCAATTGATAATGTATGCTGCTGCTGAGTTATCTTCTGGTACTAAATCAAATTAACAAAAGGGGAAGGGAGGAGGGATCCTGCAACTTATTGTCACCTGAGGAAATGCAGAACCCACCTTTAGAAAATGCAGCCATAAATTTAGTTAACAAATAGTGATTCAGGAACCACCCTTAGCAAAGGCAGATATGCAAGATATGGCCCTGTCTCATAAGTCTCACTTAGATTCCCTGAGGCTTGTAGCCTATAGTAAAATGATGGTCTTTTGCCTCACAGCATAGTTAGGTGGCCCCATCAGTCACCCTATATTTCACCTTCTTCAATTGCTTCTTGACATTTAATCAAAATAAAATTGTTTGAAAAAATACTTTTCTTTGAAAATTAGGTGCTCTTTTGAAAGAATGATACAAAGAGAGTGGTAAAAAGAAGACTAGGTTGAAAAATGTTGGAAAGTCTAAGGAATATTGTTGTAAAGAAAACCTATTATCCTCTTGGAAATATTTGTCTCAGTATGTCATTTCAGAACAGCTCCCTGCCACATAAGTAAGTTTTGTTAGAAACTGCTCATTTCTGTGCTGTCAGGAAGGGATCATTTTGTACACTTTGCACATGGGCAAGTCCTGAGAGGAGGCAAAGCCTAATTTTTCACTTTCTGGTTTGTCTTAGCTAACCCTTGCTTAATTCTGACTATTATAAAACTTGGATTTTCCTAACAGATTCAAAGGAAAACAAAAAAGATTAAAAATTGCAATTTAGTAGAAGAATAAGATTCTTCTCATATACAAACTATTCTTGATCTAGATTTTCATCATCCAATGTACCATCTTAATTCAAGGCAACAGATTTAAAGACTCTTCCATTGGCTTGTAAAATACATAGATTATATTGTCACATTTTTTTCAAAAACACTTTTGTATCTACTGGATAGAATTATCTTAAAAATCATTTTATCATGTAATAAAATTGGAATTATTCCCTTATATTCAACTTTTGTCTTTTGATGCAATGTCACTCAGCTTGTTTTGTAAAGGACCAAAGAGTTTCCGTAAGAACAAAGAACAGACACTGGGATGTAACATTCAAGTAGAGCGTTAATATGCCAGCATGCTGGGGCCGACCGTTCAACCATGACACACAGGTCTGGCTGAGGCAATCTACCCCGAGAGGAAGAAGAGGTGAGCTTTTATAGCCAATTTCCCGCCATTACATAGGTTGTAGCCAATAAGCTGAGAGATCAAAACCTGCACAATGGGCACAACAAATAGCTTTAAAGAGAAACATGTTTCAAAAGTTTAAACTTGTACTAGAGATCCATTTTGGTGGGCGTGGGCTTTTACCCTGTATAGGGTGCACATTCAAAGATAACAAGCTGTTTCATAGCCCTGCCCTTAACTGCCCAAGAGAGCCTAAGGTATGGGACCAGCTGTCCTGCTAGATAAGGAAGTAGGTCTGTAGGTCATTTTTCAAGTTTTAGTCAGCTAAGTTTAGACAAACTCTGATTCTAACATCTGACTCTAACAGTTTCATCCTATTTATTCATTGAAAATTGCTACAAATTGTTGTCGGTAATTTAAAAAGCTAAAGACTGCTCTTAATAGACCCACTAAAAGAAACATTCAAAATAATATGTGTCAAACAAATATGTAATTGAAGGAGGGAAAAACCTAAATTTCTCACTGACAAAGTAAATATATTTTTGGATATAAGGTTTCTGATCCATTTGAAAGTGTTTAGGGCTATTAAATTCAACATGAAATATGGGGATTAAAATAATAGATTCTGGAATCAAAGTTCTCTACATTGAATGTTGATTTTACATTTACTAAAAATATGATCTTTGACGAATCATTTTACTCATCTGTAAGGAAGATACATGTTCATAGGGTTGTGGAGAGGATTAATGAAATATTATATGTATATATGTATATATATATGTATCATACAACAGAGTAGGATTGATGCATAGCAAGTATGAAACAAAAGTTGCTAATATTATTTTAAAGTCCTTGTTAGACAATCATCCACAATTATTTTTCTATAACAATAACATTTTTCACACAAATAAAATCAAAACATGCAAACCTACTTCATAATTCACTCATTAAACAGATATTTACTGAGCACCTAAGTGCCAGGAACTGCATCCAGGCATTAGATATTTAATATTTTTTCAATTTTGTTTTGAGATGATTGAAACTCTGCATAACACTTTATATAAGACTAAGAGCTTCAAATGGCACAGTCAAAAACAATTTCTGTTAATATTTTAATTGTGGGAGACTCTCTTCCTCACTCAGTCCCATTTCTTGCCTTTATCTATGCAAATCAACATTCACAGGCCAAGTTTTTCTCATAAGCTTTAAAAAAAAATTATCTCTTGGAAAGTGATCCAAAGTAAACAGTTCAAATAAGATACGCTTTGGGAAAATGTTAATAAACTTGCCTCTGGCAAATTATTTGAGTTTCCTTCTATTTCTTTCACTTGGCAGGAATTTTATTTGGGGATTAAAGAAAAGGAATGAGGGAAAATGCCACAAGACTTTTCAGATGTATACTTTTATTATACAGTAACATTTTTTTTTTTTAAACAGGATTCAAGGATAAGAATTGGAGGCCTTTAAGTTTAACTAATAAATGTTAGACCGAAAACTAATGAAATCAATAGAAAGCTAAGAATCACTGACGTTGAACTGTCAGCATCTCATCAATCTACAGGTTTTTAACTGCTCTGGTAGACTTCATGTTATGGAGCAGAGAATTGGTTCACTTCCAGTATAGGTACAGTCTTCTCTCCATGGAGCTTTCAGTCTTACAGAAAAATAAAAGACAATTGTGGATAATCAAGTCAATTATCTTAACAAATAACCAACTACCATAAGCTACATTAAGATGTTGGCAAGTGACCAATTAAATATGGCCCATATTTTGACATACTAATGCTAAATAAAGTAATTTAAAATCCTGCATAAAGATTTCTTTAACCCAATTTGATGCCCAATTTGAAGGCCAATTTCTGAAAAGTCTCATTTATTGAGAAGAGGACATGAGAAGTGTCATTTTTATCTTTTTTAGCCAAGGAGAAGAAAATGTAACTATACCACTGTAGTCTTGGGAAGCACAAGGAACTAGGATGGAAGCACATAGGTAGCCAGAGTGTTGATGGGCTTTTATTACAGCTATTGTTTCCTTTAATTCATTTGTCACATGTTGTCGTTATTAAAAGCTAGGGAGGATTTTGCTAACAAGTATGGCTGCAATCATTAACAATTTGGTGAAATTCCAAAATCCACAACCTCTAGAAATTTTCCTGGATCCCCTACTTGGAGAAACACTGCAAGCAACTTAACAGCACACTAAATCAGAAAGGTTGGCCTGGAAAACCATTTATGCAATTTCTCTGCTTTTGTTTTGGGTAATCTTCCAAAAGGAGTGTCTAGAGAATCAGATATAATTTTAAGCAGGGTATGCTAACGTGGCTTCAACAATGATTTTACTTTTCTTGTAATTTTGCAGTCGACATCATTTTTTCCAGGGATGTGTCATGCTGTCCCAACTGACTGTCTGGCCATATTTTGCTCTGGTGTTTGCTGTAACAAAAAGTGGATATAAAATTACCTTCTTCAAATTGATGTTAATTTCAGTGAAAGCTCACAAAATGCATCTTATGCCCTTTTTCCCTCTAAACTATATGATTTCAATGAGACCATCAGTTCTTGGTTATATTTTAAATAGGGCATATTAACTCTTTCATACTCTAAAATAATTTAAGAACTAAGTTTCAACTACTAGTTTCTTCTTAACTAATAACTAGCAAATGTATATGTATTTTTTTCCCTTTCCAACCTTAAAACTTTGTGGCCTCCATCTCTTAAAGGTGGAAGATGAGAATGTCAGGGAATTCTCACTAGGTCCTACCCAGTGCTTGAACTCTTGGCCTCACTCTTGTAGTCACGCCTTCATTTTAGGAATGATTGTTCCAATTCAATGGAGTTCCAACTCCAACTCTCACCAGGCAACAATCAAGAGCAATACAACCTTGACACTGAATCTGGGTCAAATTGGCTGCCCACTTTGAGGCCAGCAACCCTCCCAAAACAAATGTATGCATTTTAATTCCTACAGACAGGGGCCTCTCAGAATACTGATGCCTGATTTCTCTAGACCCGTTGGCATTCTTTACTAAACAGACTGACATTTCCACAATTACCTAGGGAATTTAAGCCAACAAATTAGGCAATATAAAACATTTTAATAATTTTCTTACATATGGAGTGCCTATATTTGTGGAAGGGAAGGGAAATTTTAGTATTTTGATTAAACATTTTGTGTTAGTTTTTCCTTTTTAAAATTTCAGCTGTGAGAAAATTAAGTCGAAAGAAGTGGAAAAACGAACAAGAAATTGTGAGAACTCTTCTTGAATCATTTCATTCTCATGATACTCACTTATCTGCCATTTTTAAGTTTTACCTTCAAAATAAAATGTTAAAGTGTGATGTATTTAATAGCTGAACTTTTAAAATTCATTTTGAATTAATTTGCAACTTTTTTTGTCATTATCTCTTACAATTCTTGGCAAATTAGCTGTGTTTCTTTCCATTTTACAAATTATTTTTTTCTTAGTGGTCTCTTAATTGTGATACTTGTGGTAAAAACAGAGTTAGGCTGCTTTCAATTTGTTTTCTAACTAGTTCTATTGTTTATTTTTTTCTATTTTAGAAATAAATCTATAACATCTGGAAGTTTTAAAAATTCATTATAAGTCCAAAGACTTTCTTAGCTGGAAAGAGTGACCTTCCAATTCTCTGAGTGATGGAAACACTGAAAATAATTAACTTATTGAAAATTGCATGAGTTCTAACAAAGAAAATAGATTAATTTATATGTATTTTTCTGGATTAAGTGCTTAATATTTTAAATCACATCATTCGATATTTAGTAATTGTGTACTATGTGCAAGACCCTATGATAGCTACTATGAGGTAAAAACGAAGAATAAACTTAAGCACTACTCTGGAGTAGCTTCCAGCCTAATAATGAACATTTTAAAAATATGTATGCTAAAAAGAAACTACAATCCATAGAAAAAATAAAAAATATTAGAAAAGAAAGAGAATTAAAAGATATAGAAATTTCCTAGGTCAAATAATCTTTGGGTTGAGTCTCGAAAACTGAATAAGATTCAAGGACATAGACATAAGGAAAGGCCATTTTAGACAGAGGGCAATATAAGGAAAGACATGGAACAAAGAAATATAAATAAGGTATTGGGAAAAGAGAGACATTTAATTTGTTAATCAGGTAGTGCCTGAATCAGAATAAATTACAAAACAGAATAATCTAAGATAATGGTTAGATTCTTTCTTGGGAAGGACATGGAAAATGAACAGTGTGGTAGACATGAAAGAATAGAAAGAATGTAATGCTAATCTACTCTATATCATCATCCAAAAATTAACACTTTGAAAAATCAGGATAGCATTCTTTTTATGTGAAAAGTTTTCACTTAGAGTAGTTTATTTTCACTGGTCAGATATTTTGACTTAATCACTTCATGAAATATATCTAACATCTATAAAATAGTGAAGGGTAGAGGCAGGTTTCTGGTCTTAGTCCTATAATTTTTAGAAATGCCTATATTATTAAACACCTAATATTTCTCCTATACTCTATTTTCTTTTCAATAAGTTTAAATCCCTGATGGGTATCACACAGCATCACACAAATTCTGAGTCCAATGGCCTTAGCAGGAATTGCTTTGAAATTTGCCACTATTTCCATGGACAAAATTTGCATTTCTCTGGATTACTTTTGTTCTGTTTTTGGTTGTTGTTTTTGTTTTGTTTTGTTTTGTTTTCTGATTTGTTTCTATTTTCTTTACACCAGGAGTAATTGCATTTTTTTTTATACATAAACACATTCTTGTGCAAATGAAATTCATTCACACCTCAGGCATAAGTGTCTTCAGTTTTAAAAGCTGTGTACTCTCTCTGGTTCAGAGACCCTACTTATGTCAATAAAAATGTCCTTGAACCACAGCCTTCCAGACAAATCTTATAAATCCTGTTCTAGCAGACCTCCATTGGCCCTATGATGATGGGGATGAGAACCCTTTATATTTTAAATACTCTGTTCTAAACCTTTCTTTTTTTTTTTTAACATTTATCAGTACCTATTATGTGTGAGGAAATATGTTTGCTAATATGCTTGATTTTACAAAAGGGATAGGGTAAAAAATAAGATAAAATTATAAGCAGGAATGAAAGAAATATACAAATAAATATAAACCAATGTTATTAAAATAGACATTGCCATGTGATAGCCTAGACTCCAAAGAGTGCATTTACATCCTTAGGGAGCAAAAGGAACCCATTTACCATAACCTCTTTGGACCAAGAATCTAATATTCATGTTATAGTGCATAAACCAGTAACATACCTAAATGTGGAGTGTCTTAATTTTTTTATTTTATTAAAGCAATATTGGTTTACAACACAGTATATGATTCAGGAGTATAGGATACCATCTTTTCAGATTTATGATACCACACCACACACACACACACACACACACACACACCACCAAGGTACCCATAGTCTTCCACCATAGCCCATTGAACTCCCTCTCTGCTTCACTCTCCATCTTCTCCTTTCCCCTCTGGTAGTTACTGTTTTACATGCAGATGTCTAGAGTTGCTTTTGGTTTGGTGTTGTCAAACTCTGTTTTTGTTGTCAATATTCCACATACAAGTGAAATCACCCACCATTGTCTCTCCTTCTGATTTGTTTTGCTTAATATAATCCCCTCCAGTTATATTTATGTTGGTGTCTGACAAGATTTCATCTATTATAGTTGAATAGTATTCTATATTTATACATATGTGTGTATGTATATTATATATACATATATAATGTATATAGAACATTTTCTTAATCCATTTATCTGTTCTTAGACACTTGGATGCTTCCATAACTTGGCTATTGCAAATAGTGCTGCAATGAATACAAGAGTGTGAATACCCTTTCAAATTAGGAATTTTACATTCTTCAAGTATTACATAGGACTAAAATTGCTGTATCATGTGGTAAATCTGTTTTTAATATTTTTTTTAAAAGATTTATTTATTTATGCATACAAGCACTGGGGTACAGGCCAGAGGTGTGGGGGGGGGGGAGAGGATTCACCACAGAGAGTGGGGAGCAGAACAGGCAGATAACAGAAGTACACTGCTGAGGGGAGCAGCGGGCGAGGCAGGAGAGGTCTGCCGCGCCATGTGGGTCCCCTCACTGGCCGGCAGCAGGGATCGAACTTGTGCTGCAGTGGCTGTGGTTTGCTTCATAGTGCGTTGCTTAACCTACTGCGCCACCAGGGAGGCCCCTGTTTTTAATATTTTGAGAAAACTCCACAATGTTTTCCACAAGATATGGATCAGTCTACATCACCACCAAGTGTATGATATGAGGGTTCCTTCTCCACATTCTCACCAACACTTGTTGTTTCTGTGCCATTCTTACAGTTGTGACATGATATCTCATAGTGGGTTTGATTTATATTTTCCTCATGATAAGTGATGATGAGCATTTTTTCATGTGCTTGTTGATCATCTGTATATCTTCTTTGGAAGAGTACACATTTAGTTCTTCTGCCCATATTTTAATTGTATTTTTTTGTTGTTTTCTTTTTGTTGATGTGCATAAATTCTTTGTAGATGTTGGATATTAGTCCATTGTGAGATGTATAATGAACACATTAAATACACAGCATCCTGAAAAACTCTTATTGTATAGACAAAAATCAAATTTCAAACAATTAAACAGAATATCTTTTACATGAATAATACCTGATGAGAGGGTGGTTATATACAGTCATAAACAAGATAAGTTAAACATGGTAAAGCCATATTTAATTCCATTTATTTGAAGTGATTAAGGAAGAAGATTCTATATTTCTCTGTCCTTAAGAATTATTTGGATTAAAAGACCTTAAATATGGGTTCTCACTGAATATTTGAGTATAAAATGTATTGAAAGGAACTAAAATCAGTCTCCATTTGAAGCATGCAAATTCAGTGAGCATGGCTTTAGTCTATCTCATACTTCTATCAGAAGATCATAATTTCAGCCTTTGTTTTATCTTCAGACAAAACTGGCTTCATTTGAAAAGCTATTGCAGCTGTGTTGGATACTGCTGAAAATTCCTAAGTATGACTCAGATGACAAATTATATTTGATAGGGAGTCTAAAGGGACTTGCAGAGTGAAACTTCAATTCTGAAAATGATTAAGTTAACTGAAAATTTAACAGTGAACTCCTACAAGATGTTATATCCCATCATGTTGCTCTGGGAAGAGTCAGTGTGTTAAGTATTGAGATGGAGTCAAATTTTCTATGAATATTCAAATATAACTGTAATAATAATTATGAAACTTAAGTATGTGAAGATTTCATTCTGGAGGATATAATTGTAATTCTTCAGATACTTTCATAATTCAAACATGTGTCAGTCATTTATTTCCTCTTCTGAGTAAAAATCTGTTAAGTAAATAAGATTTCAGGAAACAGGTTTACATCCATTAAGAAGAAACTAATAAATATTTACCTACTTCTGTGGAGAAAAATTGATATAATAAGTGAAAATTATTTTACTTGTATATTAAGGGAATTTCTTAAAAGCTTTACTTCCTCAATTTTTTGTCAATCATTATATTTGTATATATTTAAAATCATATGTACATGTGTGTCTAAATAGAGACACACACAAATACATATAAAATACACAAACACAAATGTGAATTTTCCTGTGAGCTCTATATTAGATGCCATTGTTTGGTATAAATTATTGAGTATTTAATTTAAAAATTTAATTAATAAAGTAATATTTAAAATTACCTAAAGATAAATGATAAAGACAACAAATTTTAAAATAGTGTTTTTTTAATTGGTCACCAGGTCTACAACTTTATCCTCTTTTTTCCACCCTTTTACAATCTCCACTAGAAAAAAATCGAAAAAATTAAAGGCCAATTTTATATTCACTCAATTCCTAAATTGCATAAAAATATTACCACAATCAATGACTAATCCAAGTGGAAAATATGGCATAAAAAATTCTGGAAAGTGTGCTATTCAATTCCAATGAGTAATTTTGGGAGTCATGTAAACTCTTTGAACTTTTGTTCAATCTTGTGTTAACTTTCAGCTAAAAAAATGTAAGGATAGAGATGTAGAATCTCAGGTTTAACAGCAAAGGATACAAGAAGACTAGACAGGAACAGAGGTATTTAGTATTTCCAAAAATAGCATAACTTAGCACACTTTTGTTTATGAATGGCAAGGAAATGTGAGTATTGAGTAAAGTAAATTTCTAGACTAAGAACTGTTTATCAATATAGTTCTGTGGGAACAAAAATAAGAAACAATTAACTTTGCCTTGAGAACTAATTAAGGAAAGTCTTGAATGGGTCATAGTAATTACTCAAATATTTGTCTATCTTGTTGGACTACCAATGTCATTGCCTCAGACTTGGATGTTTCTATGATTAGATATGCCCAAGTTATGCCATTACAACATCAGGTTTTCAAGCATACTTCTGACTCTACTGTGCACATATTAGAATTTCTTAAAGTTATTTTCAAGGGACTCCAAATCTCCTAATGTGATTTCACCCACATAAACTAAGTGAACCAATCCACTCATTTATAAATAGCAAAGAAAATTTGCACTTTATTTTATAATTGCATTGTAAATTATTCTATTGTCAGTTATAATTCTTTTATGGATTCAGTATATTTTTATATTTTTAGGTAAACCTTATCAGAAATACATTTTAAAAACTATGAAAGTGATTTGAAAGCATGTAGAATATGACCATGAAAATATCACATCACTTTGGCTGAAAAAAAGAAAGTCCTACATAATACAGTACAATGATTGAGAAAGAGATTTCTCTTTCATATGTTTTTCATGATGGAGATAAATTGGTTTTCTTATTGCTATTGTGGAGAGCACTGCTGACATTCACTGGCCTACTGAGTTCATCACAGCTGTGCTTATGAATCTCTCCCAAGCTACACTTTCCACTGAACTGGAAAAGATTTGAAGTTTTGGTTAGTAATCTGCTATACCCTTACATTGCTTTGTTTTTCTACTCACTCTTTTTGTTAACCAATGAGCAAAATGTTATGTCTATGTTAACTGGTTAATATCAGTGATGTCAGGAATATATAGAAAGAAATGGGTGCTTAGATTACTATGAGGACATTGATCCCTGGATTGAATAATAGTATTCACCAGTGTGCATATTTCACCCAGTTAGGTCATCAGCCCCAGTTCATACCCTTCTGCACTCTGTATTAGGAAACAATGATATGGGGAGAGGGGATAGGATCTGGGACACAGAAGGCAAAAGATCTTGATTCAAATCCTCCAAATGTGCTTAGGGTACTGAAGAATGTTAAATCAGATTGTCTCCAGTATGAAATTTCTGAACTTTGATCTCTCATACATACCTTAAAATACAACATGATTTTACGTGCAAAATATCAGCTAACTTTTCATAAATGAGTGCTTCATTAGCAAATAACTTTTATTTGAATAGCTAGTCAAATTAGGAATATTAGGACAAACCAAAAAAACACTAATGGTTGTACATGTAACACCTGAAATGAAACATAAAAGCATTACTTTTACAATAATACATCTAGTTTTTCACACTGGAACATAATTCCAAGGAATCAATTGAATAAATTTCAAATATTATAGACTATCTAGAAACAATAAGATAGATGTACTTAATATAGATATATGAACTCTTTACACAAGTGCAAAACACCAGAAGAAAAATTAATCCTGTTTCTGAATTGGTTTGAACACAAAGGACTTTTTTTTGTAAAGAATAAAGATGATTGGGGAAAAGTCTTTCTTCTCCAACATCACCATTATGATGGAGTAGAAAAACCTATAATCATGACCATTCAATAATTACATTTTTCCCCTCAAGTGCTGACTCTGATCTAAGGGCAGAAGCAACAGAGGAGATAGTCTATCTAGTTTTCTTCTTCTGTCATCAGGTGATGTCATTGACATCAGGACATTTTGGCACTTGTAACTAAACTGCAGGAAGGCACTATCCGTGGTTATAGAATAGAAGCATAGCGAGTATAGACACAGAACATGGATTGTGTAAAAACTGAGTAGCGTGAGTGTGGAGAACAAGAAAGATGAAAGCAAATGGGAAGGAGGTAAGTTTTGAGATGCATTTTAGAGAAATTACTACCATGAACAGTTGTGAAATGGGGAGAAATATATGTGTATACCCTTGAAAATCAACATGGTTAAGTTAACATGAGGAATAAAACCAATGTAGCTGAACTTGATTAGAATTGAACAGTCCTATGTAGAACATAGAGATGAATGAAGAATTATGGACTCTGATCAGGGTATAAACAAATATCTTAATTGCTAGAAATATCTTAATACTGTGGGCAAACATATTTTTTGGCACAAATTTATAAAAGGTCTGTAAGTGGCATTTACCTCTCTTTCATATATAGCTCTGAAATTACTCCTTATTTCCAGAAATCCATTGAAAAGCTACCTTGATGGGTCAGAGAAACCAAACATACATATGAAAGCCTATATTTAGAAATTTTTATATTAACCAGGTAAAATATTTATGCTAATTTATACTAACCAGATAAAATAAGAATTTCTTATGATACTTTACTGATATTTCACACGATATGTTCTTTCTCTTTTGGTTTCTTACAGCATCAAATCATGAAAAGACTAAATTTTTCTCTAGAAAAAATCTGTTCCAGCTTTCAAAAGCAGCTTAAAACTTGGAAATCTCACAAAAAATCACTCTGGCTGGCCAAAGAAATGTGTGAGAAATAGAAACAGCTATAGATAAGTATCTAGCTTTTAAGATACCATTCAAACATAATTCAGATACTTAGTCTTTTGACATTTGCCTGAAATTGAACTTCCAGGACCTTGGGTGGGTGGATGAGTGGAAAGAACAAACAGAGGCTTTTCTTTCAGTTAATCTTTTACAGTTCCCTATTTAAATTGAGTTAGGGTGGATTTTGGCAAAATCCCAATATAAAAATCTTCTAGGAAGATAAGGTTTGCAAATTAGCCATGCCCAAGAAAGGGTATTAGCAATTTCTCAAAAATATGCAGTCATAAATTGTATAAGGGGGGATTTTAAAAGCATATCCATTTCATTCTTCTATTAAAGCACGAGGCAGAGCGTTTTGGTATATATTCTTAAGTTATATAAACATGTATGTGACAAAAATATGTGCCAAACTTATCCATAAACATGCATAAACAGATGCATGTTAAGCTCCAGATGTGCTATTTTTCTAAGTTTGTGGGTTGTGTCTTCTATAAGGGAAAAAGAAATATTAATCATTTCTTTTACTGCTAAGGGGATGGGTGCTGCTCTCATATTTCAGAAAGGGGCTGGAAAGCGAGGGAAGCCAAACTTTTTCCTATTTAAGGCCAAAGCAAAGGAATCTCAGTGGCTGAGTTTTATGACGGGCCCGGTGCTGAAGGGCAGGGAACAACTGATGGTGCTACTTTGAACTGCTTTCTTTTCTCCTTTTCGCACAAAGAGTCTCATGTCTGACATTTAGACATGACGAGCTTTGTGCAAAAGGGGACCTGGTTACTTCTTGCTCTGCTTCATCCCACTGTTATTTTGGCACAACAGACCCAGGAAGGTGAGTAGGTCCTGATTTCAAGAAACTTTATGGGGTTTTTGTCCTTACTTCTCCTTTCAAATAGGTAAAAAAGAGAAATCCATTTCCTAAAAGTAGTCTCCTCTGTAAGCTCCCAATTGAAACTTAGAGCTGCCCATAGACGGTGCTTTTTACATCTGCTTAGGAAGATTATTGTCATTTTTGTATTTCAAACTTCTCGGGTTATTTAGGATAAAGATGTTCTTGTACTCCCTTGTTTTCATGTTAATGGCACTGGAAACCTTTAAAATGGCTTTAAAAAGCTCCCCTCCTGGATTGTTAACATTCTGGAATGCTTCCCTGGGCAGTCTGGAAGTTATTGGTTTCTTGTAGTACTTTTATGCTCCTTTGTATGCCGGATTCTTTGTAAGATAGAATTTTGAGCAGCTTTTTCAATAAGATAATGCGTTGAAAAAATAACATACATTAAGAATAGTCTAGAGGAAAATACAACAAGTTATTAGAATTGTTGAATATATTTCTGTAAAATGGCAGCACAGTAATATCTTCAATGTTCTTTAACTGAGTTCAAAGTGCTACAAATGTTTCATCGTGCCTATTTTTATTCTGTTTTAAGCACTTCCATAACTGATTTATACATATTTTTGATAGCTTAATGGTAAGGATCTAGTGCTTTACACATGTTCTACATTTCAACTGCATCCTATTACTAAAGAGAATACTTTGAAAATACTTTCAACAGGAATGTCTGATTTGTTTTTTGTACAACCATAGTATTCACATTCTAATTTCCCCCAAACCACATTTGTCTCATTATTTTTGCATGTATAAATGTTTATTTTAATTCATGTTTCTCTGTCATGAAATATTGAACAAATTACAATACCAACTTTCATAGAAATAAATACTTAAATGCTAAAATTAAAGATTAGAAGAAATCACAACACATCAATTTCTATTTGCACATAATCAAAAATGATCATATTTAAAGCTGTAGTTTTTGCAAGCATTGTGTCTGACAATAGGTTTTTGTTTTTAATATTATATCACAGGTCATATATGTAAGTGGGTTGGGGGCACCCAATGACATTTATGTTCAGCCTGTGGCCACAAAAGAAAAAAAAAACACTCCTGTTTCCTTCATTTCCCCACCCCCTCATCCAACTTCCTCTCTCCTTTCTTCTTATCTCTCCACCCCTTTAAGTTCCTTTGGACCTCCTCTCCCATCTTGTTATTTCACTAATCACCCCACCCCCTTCCTAGGCTAGTCCATCTCTCCTGATCTCTCCTCCTCCCTCTTTTCTTCCTCTGCCACTCCCTCCCTCATCCACATATTTCCTCTGTCTCCACCTCTTTTCTTTCTTTACTCCTATTCTTTTCCCTGGAACTATCAATCCTCCTTCTTTGTGTTTATTCCTGTTTCTTTCCCTCCCAATTCTGTCCCTTGCAGAAGATGCTACTATGCCCAGTCCTGGACTAGGAGGTCCATCTACCATATTCCCACCTCGATAAAGACTTTCAAACTTTTTTAAATGTTCTTAACTTCTGATTTCTGAAAAATAAATCCAAGTTCGCATTTGATTGTAAAACTACAAACCTTTTGTAGTTCAAGAAATTGACAAAATATTTGCAATTATCTGACTTTTGTAAGCATTGAGGCTATCATTCTTCTCAATCCAACTTTAGTTGGGGGAACGTGTTTGATACATACATTACCTTTATTTCCCATAAATTCTTTGAATTTTCCCTTTTCTCTTTAGCTACAGAAAGTAACAACTACTGAAATTTTACTGATATAGTTGGATGCCCTTAATCTTAAAAGGAGTTAAATAAAATTTTGTTCCTTGTTTTGTTTGTTATAAAAAAATGTGTCTTTTAAAATAGTATATCTTATGTCCCTTATCACTTTTATTACAAGATAATTCTGCTGGTGGACTAACTTTGGGGAAATTGCAGGAGATGGTTGGGTATACAATATATAAGAACAGTTATTCCCAGTTCTGAGGTATGTGTTTCTAATACATGTCCTGAAAATCTCAGAGAGAAATAGCACAGCTTAAATGAATACAAACTTCTAATCTACCCACAGGAATTTTCTGGAGTATAAAACATGTCCTCACAAAGAATTTTGGACTTTTTACAATTCATGAAATCTCCACTTAATTCCTGTATTTTATTCCACCAATGGAGAAATGTGATGTGATCTGTTTTATATTTCCTGTGTTTATAAACATGCCAAAATTTAAATAAAAAGACTTGCCACCTAGTGGTTGACAGATAAATGCCAATATAAATGTTACACAGCTGGATTCTGTATTTTATAATGAGTTTTAGAAACATTACATGTGTGAATTTTAAATATTAAACTTTCTTAGGAATATGTAATACTACTTTCCTAAGAAAATGAGTAATTACTGATAAAATATTTTGAGTTACACACAAACAGTAACATATTTAAAGACTTTTTGGAAATAAGTTTGAATGTTACGGTCATTTTTAAATTCCACACACAACTTTTTAAATCATTTTTTGAATCTGACTTAGTCCTTATTTTCAATAAGTATTTTATTAATGCTTATTAGTGAATAGATGTTAAATGTAAAAGATGATAGATTAGATAAATAGATAGTTGATTGATAGATAGGTAGGTAGGTGGATAGTCCTAAGGAATATTGCTTCATTAAAGAAGAGATATAAACTTTATTATAATTAAAAATGTTCTAACGCTTGAACTTGTATTTTGCTACCCTGGTAATTCCATTATTATAATGAATTCTGGATCTTTAATTGTTTTAAGGTTACAAAGCTCTAAGTGGACTCAGAATCAGTTCCTAATTACATTATATGAAACTATAATCCATTATGCTTACAGAAAGATTTTGTAGCTGATCAAGGGGTATACAAGTTTTCTGGTTTATGTTGTACCTAAAATTTATATTGTACCTAAAATTATGTTGTACCTAAAACATACTGAATTAAAGAATAAAAAGATTAATAAACTAAAACTAATAAAGATTCTTGTGTTGATGTCTTATCAAAGAGTTTATGTTTAAAAATCAAGAACTGCTGACTTGTGTTTTCCAAGAGTAGAATTGAGAGAAGTAACTTCTCAGAAAGCTCCTGTTCCACACCTACAGAATTGCAGGCTAATGATTGGGTTGTTGCTTGGAGAAGAGTGCCATCAACTGAAACCACATGGTTTCCATTGAGCATGACTCTTCTCTGGTACATGGTTCCAAACATTATGTAGCTTAGTTCTTTCATTTTGTAACATCAAATGATATCATTGCCTTGAAGTAATTAAAGTAGATTGCTTAAACCTTTGCTGGACATGAACAGCATTTGTAAAGTTTCCAGGTCTATAATAACTTTCTGGAAACATCTCAGTGAACTATTTCTTGTAAAGCAGTTTTCCCTGGAAGAAAAACTCAATCCTATTGCTTTCCACAGTCAAAAAGAAGGATGTAGAGGGTTGATGATGTTGAAAAAAGAAAATCCAGAGTTTTCAAAGTGAAAACTTTGCCTGTTTTATGTCAAGATGAAAACAAAAAAGTGGGACAGCTATTCTTACACAAATCATTTGTTAACTGCAGTTAGGGGAGTTACATTAGGCACTTTCTGTCTATGTATAATGAAAACACAGCAGAAGTGGATTCCTTTCAGATTAGCTAATAAAACCCTTGTATTTTCCATGACTGAGGTCAAGAACTGCTGTTTAAAATGTAATCTTGATAAACAAAATGAAAAGTTCAAAGAAGAGGGCAAAAATTAAAAAGCCTAAATTGTAAAATCAAAGATAGAGGGTGAAAAAATATTAAAAGTTAAATATTCTTTGAAAACTTGCCTGGTGGAATTGCTATTTCAGCTAAATGGCATTTATTTTTCTGAAATGTTGTATTCTATAGTGCTTGGTCTGGAAGATGGCAAACAAGGTCTGTGTTTCTCAAGCTAATTAAGATCAGGAAAACACTTTTTGGAGCAGTATAGTGTGTTCATAATGTCCAAACCTAGAAGGAAAGTTTTAATGACCTTAGAAGGTCATTAATATGAGCCATTCAGTGACTACATTTTCAGAAAATCAACATCTTTGCAGTTTAGATGTCCTAAATTGTTGTGTTAGATATAGATGTCTTATCTGTTTGTTGTATTGCTGCTACTATTGTTATTATCTTACTTCTGTCTAACCTATATGTAGCAGACCTAATCTTGTTGGTGGTCTGGATATCATTAGGGTGGTCTTGGAGATATCTCATTTTCATAAGGTCAAGAGAAATTAAACAACAGAATTCAACTCCAGATGTTATCTTCCCATACCAGACAAGAGGGATTCTGTACAGAACTATTCTCCCTTGAAAATATCTGCCTTTTAAGACTGACTTTAAGCTTGCAGGGCCTGGGTACCATAGTGGGGCAGAGGTTTTAAGTTATTTTCTTAACTCTATTTTACCTTTGAAGTGCAGAAAGGAAACAGAATATAGTAGGGAAGGGTATCAAATTTAGAGACAGTTTTCTAAAGTTCAAATCTACCTTAGGGAAATTGCTTAATGTCTCTGTGTCTCAGATTCCTCATTTCTAAAATAAGAATTATGACAGCACTCCCCCATAGGGTCTTTGGGAAAATTAAGTAAAATATATAAGCAAAACACTTTATACAGTGTCTATGACATAGGAAATATTATACAAACTCTCCCCAGTATTAGTTCTACTAACACTGGAAAATAAAATTAAGGAAGAAATTAAATATTTAGTGTTCTAATGATTAGGAAATTGTCAAATTTTAGATTATCAAATGTAAAATTTAAAGACGTTTGCCAACTATACTAAAATATATAGAATATATTTTTTCAGTGTTTAATTTGCCACTAATTCTATTATTTATAATAAAATTGCTAAGTGAAAGGTATGATTCTATAAATGTTCTAATTGTCTATCTTTATTTTTCACAGGATAATATACTAATCACCTTTTAAAATTCCTTATTTTTTATTGGTCACAAATTTTAATGCCCAAAAGAATTAAACAGTTGGTTTTTAATTATATTTTTTTCTTAACAGTAGCATACAACACTATATATGACTCAAAAATATAGGTTTACACCCCGTTAAATGTAAGTGACCAAATCATACCTACCACCAAGACACCCATAATCTACCACCATAGTCCACTGGATCCCTCTCCTTGTTCTTCCACTTCCCCTCTGTTTCATAAAAATAGATGTTTTCCACATATTCATATGAATTAAAAGCCAAACATATTTCATTTGGCAACTGTATGAACTCAACATATTCACACTTAAAAATAAAGAGAAAATAATGTTATGAAAATTTGTATATCATATATATACTTTTTAGATTTTCATATTAAAGAACATCTTTCTTCAGGTAAGGATTCAATAAAAAGAAATAAGAAAAAAAATAAAATTTTCACTCATTGATTGAATGCTTTAGGAACATTAATTTTACTTCAAAAATGGAATGAAGAAAAACATAATTTGCATTATTTTTTAATCACAATTACAAAATTCTATCAAATTAGCATAAGCTAATACTTGAAGAATAGAAACAAAGTCAACAAAAAGGAAAAATTTAAGCACACCTAAAATAATAGATTATGTTACTTGGTTTTATTTTTCTCTAAAGTTTTAAAACAGAGAGCTAGAAAATAAAAGAAGCTAAGAGTGACATGATCATCAAAACTAGCTTACTTTTGCTTTATAATTTAGATTCTAGTAAGGGGATGATTTAGTCTAATGTGTTGCTTATATGATCAGAAGAAAATTTATTTCAGGATGTACTTTGTGTTACAGAACATAATCACAAAGAGATATGCAAGATGAAATAAAAATTAATTAGAAGTTGAAATAGGGAAGCTTAGTTTAAGTAACCGTAAAAAAGTTGGAAAAATCTATTACTTTTCCAGTGGTAAATATGAGACTGTTTGCCTTTTTAAATATTTTTTTAAACGCTTAAATATTTTATTAAATTTTCTATTTAATATTTTTTTATTTTTTGCTCTGACCTCAGATATCTAACAAGGAATAATCAGAGGTGAATACTATTTCTGACTCTTATTTTCTATTCCAGTTCTAAATGTTGCATATAGCTACCTGGAGCATTATATAGTAGTCAGCACTTATCTGCAAGGGATATGTTCCATGATTCCCCAGTATATTCCTGAGATTGCAGAAAGTAGTAAACCCTCTATATACTCATTTCCTTTACATACATATCTGTGTTAAAGTTCAACTTATAAGTTAGGCACAGTAATATATTAACAACAATAATAAAATAGAACAATCATAAAAATGTACTATAATAAATGTGGTCTTTTGAGCTCTCTCACCATACTGTACTCACCACTCTTCTTCTGGTGATGTTATGATGTTGACACAATGTCATGGTGATGACATGAAGTGAGGTGAAGAGAGTAGGCCTTGTGACACATTTCTGCCACGTGGATCCACTGGACAAAGGGCTGATTCAGGCCTGTCAAAGTAGCAGAGCATGAGTTTCATCATCCCACACAGATCAGCAACTAATTTAAGACTTATGATTGGCTTATTTCGGGAATTTTCTATTTAATATTTTTGGACGACGTTTGACCTCAGATAGTTAAAATCTTTGCAGAAAGTAAAGTTGTGCATAAAGGGGAAACACCTGTATTGCTCTTGAAAGCAAAACATTTTTCCTTGACTCTGCCACAATTTTCCCAGTTATAAGTAGGCTATGATAATAAAACTGAAGAACATGAGACATCTGTTCTCATGTTCTCCAGTAGACCATATTTTTTCATACAGAGAACAAAAAAATGAAAGGAAATTGCATAAAACTCTCCATTCTTTCAACAAATATCAATGAAAGAGAATCAGAAAAGTCTGATATTCACCCATAAGTTACTATGGGAACTGAACTTACAGGAGAGTCAAATTTCTTTCAAAGTGAAGTGTGAACTAGCACAAGGCAAAAAACAAAACTGCTTTAATTCTTATTTTCCAAGCATTCAATTTATTTTACTTAGAACAACATGACTTTTTAAGAAAGAGGACACTAAAATAATCTTTCTGTTAAGATCTCTGTATTTTAAAAGTTATACTACAAATGGTTTCTAATAAAATTTGGAAATAAGAGATTAAGTAAAAATTTTCATTTATATCACACTGGGTTTAATGTAACTATAATAAATTTGTCTATAATTTTAACTAATTGATATTTAACTAATTTATTTAATACTTTTCATAGCAAATGGAAAATACTATATTTTTAGTGATGTAATGATACCCTCAATAAAACATAAACATAGGTGAATGTTTATAGGAGAATATTTCTGTTAATTTTAAGGTTAAACAGAATAAGAAGAGAAAACCCTTAAAATATGAGATTTTCTACATTTTCAGCTGTTATTTTTATTTGCCTTTGGCATGCCAATAGTACTCAGTAGGTAAATTTTATAACACAAGTACTGTGTTAAAGACATTACAGATAGAGACATAGAACTAAAATTATTATTATAAAATAGCAGTATTTTTTCTTTTTTCTCAATTCTATTGATGCATAGTTTACAAAATTATATATAAAAGATAAAACATGAGTATTTGACATACATAGATAATGTGAAAAGATTACAATTATTACTTTTGCCAAATTTCAAATATACAATACAATGTTGTTTTTTTTTTAATTTTAAAATAATCTTTACTGAATTATAAATTTTAGGGGGTCTATCATTATAAATCAACATCTGTAAATACTACATTGAGTTTGCCACTAGAAGTCCAAGAATTACTAATAGTTACGTAATTAACAATTAAAATTTATATCTATGTATATAAAATTCTTAGCGAGGGGAGAAGATTTTTGGCACCTTTTTAAGTGATATTTTTAATCCATTCTCTCTTACCCCTCTGCATTTCAATGAAAAGCTCAAAAGTAGATGACTGGATCAAGAAGATGTGGTACATATACACAATGGAATATTATTCAGCAATACAATGTTTTTAACTGTAGTCATCATGCTCTACACTAGCAGTATTTTCAAGGGGGCTGGGAAGTCTGAAATCCATATTATTAATGGAGAAATCTTGAGCTAAAACCAAACTGTTCGAATATTTCTACAGAACTAATTTATAGGAAGTTTTAAAATGATTCATTTTAAGAAAAGGAAGCCAATAAAAGACTGAATGTATTTCATGCAATTTTATTAAACAATCTTCTATCTCATCAAAATTTTCATGCATTTTCTAAAACCAGTGAATTTAGTTCTTAAATAAGAGATGCCTGTTCTACCTAGAGAATAAAAGGTGTCATGCCTAGATCCTTATTTTATTATTGTTCATAATAATATGAAAAAGATTGTTTGCACTTCTCCTAATTTGTCTTTCATAACACCATTTAAACAGGCCTATTTTGTTTGTGTTAGGTAAGCATTTTGGCATTCCATTTTTATGCTCACTAAGTAAAAAGGAATGCTCCTTTAAAAACTTAGACAATATTTTTTTCTGGTGTTCTCATATATCTGTTTCAAACATGGAAAAAGAACTAGAATAACTTCTTTAAATAAACAAATACTTTCTTCCCTACTTAAAATTGTAATGAAACAATCATACTTTCTTTTATTAGTCATTGACTACATTGGGAAGCACAAACAATAGACTTTTAAATTTTTTGAATAGATAAAGGATGTTCAAAGATAGTTAAAGTATTTGTACATAAAAGGAAAAGAAAAATGGAGGCATTTTTATATAGATTCTGTAGATTCTGAAATTTTCCATTTTCTTGTGAACTTTTGCTAAACCAACTAAACCTCTAACCCCAAGAAATTTAGTATGACTTACTTTATTATTCCTTCAGACATGGAGAGCACATACAAACAGAACTTTATAGTGGTGATTTTCATGGTTGCATGTACGTATCTACAAGGAAAAGTTTCAGGAGCCACACAAAGATCTGTTGGTCACAAGGCAGCAAAAATAAAGTCATTCAAATACTTGTCCTCCTCCTAAGCAGACCGCTCTTAACATTTAAAAATAAAATTTTACTGTTTCACCAAAATACAAATTCAGAACAAAACATTATTTGTTGTCTGCAGAAATTTTTACAGATGTTTAGAAACTTACTTATTTACTCAATTACTGGCAAGCTAACATAGTAATCCTCAAGAACTGAAGTTGTATTTAACCACAATCCACAGCTAACGCTTTAAAGAATTGAGACCAGGTTTGATTTTGGCACACCCTAAGCTCATTCATTGTTAATAGCTGCTGAAATTTCAGTACCTTCCATAGATTAAGAAACAAGTCTGAATTTTTATTGAAGCAAACTTTTTGCCATTTTAAGTCACAAATACACATGGTCATGATTCATATTTTTTTCCTATTTTTTAAACTTATCCCTGCCAATATTTGTTTTTTTTTAAACATCATATATTTTTTAGTGATTTGGAAACCTCTTTATAGTCATATTGGATACACAACATATCATATCATGTTACATTGCTCTACTTATGCTCAGTAGAGCTAACCATGATATTCAAAACACACAAATAAATTTTGTTAGACTTTACCAGGAATCTGGAAATTTTACATTGCCAAGTGTAGCAGAAATTTCCCCTGGATTTTTCAACTAGGTTAATAAAATCCAGAAAGTGTTCAGTTAATTATAAAATTATTTTAATGCTCCCATCTACTGTTAAAGCAAAGAACAGCATTTGGTTAGAAAGGTCTGTTTTCAATTGCACAATTAATAAGTAAATGTGTTCAAGTGTTTGTGTGATTTTCATTGGTGTTAAATTCTTGTTATAGATGAAATTCAAATATTTATTTGCCTTAATGAAAATTTACTATAATGTGTCCATTTGATATTAACAAACATATTTTCTTAGTAAATAATGTAGGGAGACTATGATACTCTTAGCAATTTTACTAGTGGATCTTCTTTTTTGCATAAGTATGTTTATAAGAGCATACTCAAAAATTAGGAAGAAATTCTTTCCCCTGTCTCCACTTTGCTTGTTAAAAACAGTTATGGCAGCATAATAGGACATTCCAGCAAAGCATAAGAAAACATCACACAATCTAACTTATTTTCCAGCTGTTGATGGAGGATGTTCTCATCTTGGTCAGTCCTATGCCGACAGAGATGTCTGGAAGCCAGAACCATGCCAAATATGCGTCTGTGACTCAGGATCTGTTCTCTGTGATGATATAATATGTGATGAACAAGAATTAGACTGTCCCAACCCAGAGATTCCTTTTGGAGAATGTTGTGCCGTTTGCCCACAGCCACCAACCGCTGTAAGTTTAAAACAGAACTGTCCACCTTCAACTTGTTTATTTAAACACATGAACAGCTCCTACAGGAGCCTGAAAGAACAGGAAAATAATGTCTACTAAGCAGTCATGCTGGTACAAAGTACATGGTGAATGTTTTTGTTTAAAACTAGAGATTGCATGTAATTTGCGATGAGAAATAAATCTGAAAGTTGAGATAGAGCTCATGGGAAAATTGCTGCTATTGTTGTGTAATGTCTATCTTTTCCATTCATTAGCCTACACCCCGACCTAATGGACCACAAGGCCCCAAAGGAGATCCAGTAAGTAAACATTCCTTAGTGGATGAACTTACTGTTAATTGGAATAGTTTTGCTTTTTAAAATTTTTCTTCTAATAAACTTTACACATTTAAACATTTATCATGCATAAATTTCCTTTAATTCCACATTATGTCACAAACAATGACATAAAATAACTCAAACTGAGAATCCCTAACTATATATGTAAAAATTTAGATTTCCTAAATTTTGTATAACTCCTTTATCCCTATTGTCGATTTGAAAAATAAAAATAAAAATAAAATTTGATGTGCAAAGGAATAAATTATACTGAAATTATTCACATGATTTAGATACAAAATTATGTATTCCCAACAAAATGTATCACTTGTATTGATTTCTTATAATAAAGAGCAGAGAAGTTACAATTCAATAATGAGTTTGAGTCCCTAATATTTTTTATTGTCTTAATTCTTTTTAAATTTTAATTTTTTATTTATTTTAATTTTTTTAGGGCCCTCCTGGTATTCCTGGGAGAAATGGTGATCCTGGTATTCCAGGACAGCCTGGTTCCCCTGGTTCTCCTGGTCCCCCTGGAATCTGTGAATCATGCTCTACTGGTGGCCAGGTAATATATTCCAACATCAAAGGAATCCCCTTCCTTTAAAATTAACTAGTTTATTTCCCTTTCTTTAACATGTATTATATTTCACTTTCAAAGTTTCCCTTATATCTGTTCCCTAATTTTGTGTTATTAACAAACTTCTATTTAGTGCATATATATGCTGAGCACTAAGTGTTTTATAATGTCGCTATTGCTACTATAGCTTTACAAGGTTTGCCAACCTCTTAGTAGGAATATAATATATGCACTAAGTTTGACATACAGGCTATCAACTCCTAAAAGAATTAATCTAGATAATTAAGGAACAGATGCAACTGTACCATAGTCCTCTTCTAACCCCAATGGGAAAAGCCTCTTAAACATTGGACAAAAAGCAGTTAAAGAACTGTGAACACTCCTTTTGACTTCAAGTCAACAGGATTATTTAAGTCTCCATAACTGCTCTTGCCAAGCTTTAGAGTGCATCCTCCTCCTCTTGAAAAGCATGGTAACCAACTAACTTCATGGGAAACAAATAATCCAGCAAACAAAGCAAATTCTGCTACATGGACCTAGGAAAAACTAGAAAACACTCATACACATATCATTATATGGTTTAAAAACTACTTTCCAAAAATCAGTTCAACAGACAGCAAAGCATATGGTCAAACTAATTTTTACTCTGGCAATCAAACAGAACCTGTTCCTAGTCTAAAAATTCAAAAAGTATAATAAGCTCGAAAGAAATTTGATAAGCACATGAGCCTTTCTATTATTCTTGTGCTTATTTTTTATGGGAATTAATGTTGGATATAATACCTAGAAACCAAGGGATGTGAATTCTATTTGCATCATTCATTAGCTAATGGGAACATAGTTTTATTTCTCTATTCAAAATAAAACAGTCTAATTACATTATCTGAGGGTGCTTTAGTCTCAGTCTATAATTCTGTGGTGCTCTAGATACTGTTTGGGAATAGTATTTTGAGTAAGACAACGCAAGACCAAATTTCGTGGTATTAACATTGCATATAGTGAGATGAAAGATTTGTGTATTACATAAGCAAGTATTTCTATAGGATGATTAATGTCTACAATTAGAGAGAGAATATAGGCAAGAAAATAATACAGGCAAGAATAATATAGGCAAGAAAATAATAATACCCTCTGGCATGCCGGCATGCAGAAACTCTAACCCTGAATGGTAGATGTTGCATGTCCTTCTTCTAAATACTCCTGAAAAGAACAATGATTTGTATATCAAAGTGATCATACCTCTCTTGTCTCTTTGCTACAGAATTATTCTCCTCAGTTTGATTCATATGATGTCAAGGCTGGAGGAGGTGGAGGAGGCGGCTTTCCTGGGCCACCTGTATGTGCAAAGTGTTTCTCAGCATTTCAGAGTTTTACTCTAGCGTCCCAGTTTGTTAAATTTTAAATGGTTGTTCTCTTAATAATATAACATGATGGAACTGTACAAAGTGCTTAGTATCTATTAGGGCCAAGAAAGAAAATGGTAACATTACCATGATCCTTCTCTCCTAACTCAATTTTTCCTCACAACCTCTCATTTTATGCCTCTTTTGCCACTTATTCTTTTTAAAACTACCAATTCCAGGGTCTCACTTGCCTTTATGCCTAGGGCTCACAATCCCATGTTCCCTATTTTTCACCAAATTTGGTTGTTTTTTTTTTAACTTTTGCATATCTTCTTTCTCATCCCAGTTGTTTGGACTACTTCCTAGGTGACACGAGTGATAATCCCCCCAATATCACAACTTACCTCACCTCAAATCCTGAAATCAAATACAAATATTTCCAGATTTTGAGTCCTTAAATTTATCTACCTCAAATGATAGTTATTCACATTGTACCTGAAGATTCCCCTCTATGTCAAAGCACTGGAGTTCTGACAGAAAATAGCAGGAAGTAGTAAAGCTGGCGGCTGCACTGCATGAATGGCGTGCATTTAAATGCCCTTATTGTAGAGCTAGCCTGTGAGAGAAGAATACTAAGGAAGGTTATCGTTTCTTTGACAGTAACAGGTATGTGCATATGAATAAAACATAATCCTAGGTTTTCTGGGATTGTCAATTTTTTGCCCACATCATTGAACCTCATGTTTGGTAACTTCTAAAATTAGAAAAGATAAAATTTTAGTTGATAGATCAAACGATCTATTTAGGAAAAACCCTTAAAGTTGGTATTAAATAGACTTCCAGAAGATAATTTTAGTGTCTCTTAAAATTTATAGGGGTAGTGATTTTTTATTATTATTATTCTGAAAAGCCAGAAAAAAAGTTATATTAGCTATGCAAACTTCTGGTCTTGTTCAGATTTATTTACATTATGAACCATATTTTTCAATCATATATACAACTTTTACTAAAAAATAACTTAGAAGTCACTATCATAACATTCCAGAAATGAGACTACAAGGAAAAATGTAATAACTGTTGCATTTAGAAGCAACATTCCACAAAACTAAAGATTTTCTAGCTTGATCTGTATTTCTGAACAATGATAAGTCAACTGGTTATATATTTTATCTTTGTCCCATGTACGGTGATTCTCACCTAAATCTTCATATCATCACAACTCAGTGTTATAGTTAGGAATTTTGGTGTTGATTTATATGATTATTTTAAGAAAGTGGGACCATAAGATTTGTATGCAAATAACTATGTTCCACAGTGGATTTGACTGTAAGGCAAAAAATGCTCTTTCACCAGTACCAATATTATCTAAAAATTGCAGGAATTCCTGTGGTATTTTGCATGGATTTTTTCCAGATTTTGAATCCCCTTTTGGGGGCTTGAAGCCAACATTTTATAATATTTATCAATAATTTTTATTATTTAATGGGAATATCCTTTAGGGTAACATTTTGTACTGAGCTCTTCATTGCAGATCTCATAAAATTAATCATATTCATAGATGATTATCACATAATGAGATATGGTTTTAGGTGTCATTTCTAAATGGAGATGTGCTTCAGACACATTTTGAAACATTTTTTACTTATCACTCACATTTACATTGCAGGGTCCCCCTGGTCTTCCTGGCCCCCCTGGTTCATCTGGTCATCCTGGCTCCCCTGTAAGTATATCCATTAGTTTTGCCTTTTTCTTCATGCTTGTTATACAATTCAAACCACTACAGAAGCTGCTGTCATTTGGCTGTTCCTATATCATAATTTCATTTTATACAGAAGTCAAAAGCAAGAAAATGATTATTCTTTCAAAGATCTTACAATTTCACATTTAATTTGCTCCTACTAAAAACTGTTAGCAATTAAAATCTTGATTAAAAATAACCACATGTTTCATTTGCATGTAATATGGCTTCAGGTTTGGAGCAATTCTTTTCAATAGAATGAACTGGTTGGATGGTATATATTAAATTTCATCTGAAAATTTTGTTTTCAATCATTTTAAATGGGAAAAAATCCACTTATTCACAAATCTTAATGTCTTACTGTCTTCAATATATAAATTAATCATATGAAGATTAAATTACTTAAAAGTATTTGTATATTATTTTATCCACTAGGGTTCTCCAGGATACCAAGGTCCCCCTGGTGAACCTGGGCAAGCTGGTCCTTCAGTAAGTAACATTTATATCTATATTTAATAAATTGACTTTTCTATAGAGAAAACATGTTCATTCTCTAAAGTATAATCACAAGTCCCTTTATAAATCTTTACAAAGTAAAGGTTAAGTTATACTTACAATAAAAAAGAATAAAGCAAACTTTTATAATAGTTGTACTGGTTTCAAAGACATGAACTCAATGGTTTAGCTATCTTAGAAACACTATTTAGGATAAGAATTTTCTTATTAGTTAGTTATTCATTAGTTTACTTGCTAGTATGGATACAAAATCCTCTATGCTTTAAATATAGATTTAATCTTCCTGTAACAACTTGGTTCATCTTCATAGCTACTGCTCTGGTATATAATTTTTTTAACTTAATTTAGTAGACATAAACATAAGGTAATAGCTTCCTCCAAAAGAACATGTTGTGTAAATAAGCAAGTAAGGTAAAGTGACTTTAATTCAATATTTCAGAATATTGGAAATATTTATATATTTGAAAATTCAGTATCTCAAAACATATAGAAGTACATTTGGATTTATTAATTCACATATGTGACATAAAATACAGACACATGATATTTATAATTTCCTTAACAATAGTTTAATAAAAATAAAAAATGGATATGGTTTAGGTATAATATTAATTCAAGGTATCATTTTCATAATGATAAATATCAAAAGTAATTTCTAAGTTCCCTCCAGGAATAGACATAATTGTATTGGCAACTGTAACAGAAAATATACAAATAGGGCCTCCCTGGTAGCACAATGGGTTAAGCAACGCACTATGAAGCAAACCACAGCCACTGCAGCACGAGTTCGATCCCTGCTGCTGGCCAGGGAGGGGACCCATTTGGCATGGCAGACCTCTCCTGCCTTGCCCGCTGCTGCCCTCAGCAGTGTGTTTCTGTCAGTCTGCCTGTTCTGCTCCCCACTCTGGTGAATTCTCTCACCTCCCGTGCCACTGGCCTGTACCCCAGCTCTTGTATGCATAAATAAATAAATCTTTTAAAAAAAAGAAAATATACAAATATATTTGTTTTTTCTTTCCTTATATTTAGGGTCCTCCAGGACCTCCTGGTGCTATTGGTCCATCTGGCCCTGCTGGAAAAGATGTAAGTTTTTAAGGATTGAATAATGATACAATAAAATTTTACTCGGAATATTCTAAGTAGCATATATTATCAGTAAGAAACATAGGTTAAAAACATACTATTTGAAAGTTTTGATATTTTACATGTTAACTCATGTTAATCTTTGAATTTCAATATTTACATAAGTGCACATATCATTGATTAAATTCCAAACTAACAGAATCCTTAAGTGTATATCTTGACCTTATCAAGAAGACTCAGCCAGTCAAAATATCACTTAACTAGAAGAGAAATGTTACTTCTCTCTGTCATGATGAAAAATTATTATTATTACTTTATGAAATTCAAAATTTAAAACATCTTTTATAGCATATTTTGTTGTTTTTTTCTATTTAATCTTCAATGGCAAATTGTTCACATGGGCTGAGAGGTAATCATCATACTTCAGTGATGAAAGATGCCTTAATTATTCATAGGTTTCACTGTGGTGGGAGAAGTCATCCCTATTCCTTCTACTATGAAAACTGATCTCACAAATACTCATTTAGGCCAACCATCTTCATAAATCCTAGATGAGAATAATGCAAAGGAATCAGTTCCCTAATTGACTACAAAGTATTTTCTCTTGCACAAGTACTCATATATTCTTTATTTCTCCACATAGGGGGAATCAGGAAGACCAGGAAGACCTGGAGAGAGAGGATTACCTGGACCCCCTGTAAGTCATCATCCCAATGAAGTAGAGTAACCTCAGTGATTTTAGTTTGAATATTGCAATATTATTGAGTTACACTAAAAATACAAGGCACTTTACCAATGGGTTGTGATTCTATTTGAAGGTTCTTAAAAGTTCAATAATACCTTTTCTATTAATCATTTTTAGGGTCTCAAGGGGCCTGCTGGCATGCCTGGATTTCCTGGTATGAAAGGACACCGAGTAAGTAGAATTTCCAAACTGACATTAATCTGTTCCATTTGGCTGTTTTTACTTGCCACTTTTTTTGAATAATTAAGATTATGCCAGAAATGGTCGATTCTGACAATGAGTTTATTTGATTGTTTTTGTCTATCAAATATGTTTGAAAAAGCTTGGGAAAGAATAAGTTGATTTTCTTCCCACCTCAGTC
Organism: Galemys pyrenaicus; assembly: GCA_019455555.1. Classification (NCBI taxonomy): domain Eukaryota; kingdom Metazoa; phylum Chordata; class Mammalia; order Eulipotyphla; family Talpidae; genus Galemys; species Galemys pyrenaicus. The sequence goes on along the minus strand of JAGFMF010011702.1, from coordinate 5,605,640 downwards.
AGAAAATGATGGAAAAATATGATTTACAGGCTAGCTTAAGGAACTTTATTCTATGTAAAATATTAGGTAGATTCAACCAACTGAACCAAAAATCTACCAATTTAATAGAAATGAAACATATGACATTTGCTTTTGTAAGATTAAGATAACTCCCTAATTAATCCAATTGCACCTTCTAATTGGTTAGTTTTTTTCTTTACTGTAAAACCAATATCAAATGTCTTCAGTCTATTTAAAAGACTTTTAAATGATTTGTTATTCTTGAAAATAATACTACCTGGTAAAATCTAGTTATAAAGCATTCAATGTAAAGTTTTAAACCATTTTTGATATAGCAGATTTTAATATCTTTACTTTTATATATATTTCATAGGGCTTTGATGGACGAAATGGAGAAAAAGGTGAAACAGGTGCTCCTGGATTAAAGGTGAATCATGCACAAAAAATTATATTTTCACAATTTCACTTCAAATTTATAACTATATTTAAAATGTATATTTTGGACTCTAATGTATGTATTTGGAATTTGTTTGAATTTTGCATTTTAAGAGCTGAGTGAAAATGACTGAGATGGTCTGTGAAATTTGATAATTTGAACTGTCTTGACTGGAATTGGTTGAACATCCTTGAATGACTCATTGATTATTTCTGTTTAATCTTCAAGTTTTACAATGCAAAAATTGAATTGGCAAACAAAACACAAACAAATATTTGATTTTGTTAAAATGTATGTTTTTTCTTAGGTTCCACAATATTTTTCATAATAAGCAGTTTAAAACACTACGGAATTCTCTTCCTGCCATACAAAGTGGTAACATATTATATGTTTCTAGGGTGAAAATGGTCTTCCAGGTGAAAATGGAGCCCCGGGACCCATGGTAACTTAAGTTTCTTATATATGTTGCAGTTTTACTATTACCTCCATCTACCCCCAACGGCCTTCTTCCATCCTTAACTGTTCTTAGATGTGTCAATTTTAAAGTAAACCTTTATTTCAATTTAATTTTGTAGGGTCCAAGAGGGTCTCCTGGTGAGCGAGGACGACCAGGACTTCCTGGAGCCGCAGTGAGTATTATTACAAATTCCAAAATAGAAATTGCATAGGTTCAAGCTAGAGTCACAGATAAATGTCTCAGTTTAAAAACTGTGACAATCTACAAAAAATACATTTTCCATAGAATATAGTCACTTCCATAAAGCTTTAGCTATGCTTGCAGGGACATATGTAAATATTTTATAGTTATTATATCTGTTGCAGGTTTTTTTGGAACTTTACATGTTATTAGAGCCATTATATTCTCATTCAGTTCTTTAAAACACTGACCTCCCTCTTTATACATCAGATCATTATGAATATTAAAAAAAGAATACTAACAATTTAGTTGTGATAAACATATAATTAGTAACCAGATTTTAATATACTTGAGGAAAACAACTCAACGGAGTTAGATTTAAGCTAAAATATTACAAGTAATATTTTCAGCATTAAGAACATATTTGAAATGAATTTCTCTTTTTAGGGGTCTCGAGGTAATGATGGTGCTCGAGGAAGTGATGGACAACCAGTGAGTGACTTTTTATTTATTCTTGACTTGCTTTAGGATAATGAGCAAGATTATGGTTTGTAGGATATTTAATGTGTGTATAAGTCTATCTGGGTGATATCATATATAGTAATGTTGATTATCTTTACCACTTACAAGTAAAAAATTGATTTGATTATAGTCTCCACTCTGAACATTCCTTCATGAACATTTGATTCAAACTGACAACAAGCACATAGCAAATCTAGGTTCTGACGTTCCTTAGTACACTTGACAGATTGCTAACATCTGTGTGATGTTTACTGTGCTAGTTAATATCCAGTCTCAAATATGACAATTAAGAAAGCCCTAAAAAATGTTATGCCCACTTCATAAATAAAAGCACAAAAACTAGGGCTGAAATAACCTGCATAAAGTCACGAAATTCCTGGCAGAATTATGTTTGTGCAGGAAAATCCAAAGTTTCTAACTGTAGCTTTCATTCTCTGTTTAACAACATTGTTCCTCCATGTAATATTTACCTGTATATAATAAATACTATTTTAATACACATAATTGTCTTCTGAACTGTGTATGGTGCTCACTTGTGATTTATTAGTAGTGTAAACTTCTGTTTTTTTGATAAAAGCGCTTGAAATTGTACTTAATTTTATTCAGGGCCCCCCTGGTCCTCCTGGAACTGCAGGATTCCCTGGCTCCCCTGGTGCTAAGGTAAACATGTACTTCCATAGCATATAAAATAAATCTTAGATAAAACAGAAAAATCATTGCATTGCTTCTTGAAAGTTATTTCTCTTTTTTTTTGCCAGTCAAATGGGTATCTTTTATAAATATAGATGCTTAAAACCATATTATTGATTCCAAAAGGGTCATCACACCTGGCATTCAGGTATCTTGATATCTATTCTAATGCCTTCATTCTTTTCCAGTGTCTTTCTGGAAAACAAGATAACATAGTCACACAGTTATTATTTTCCTCTGTCTTTATAGTAATGATTCTTTGCTTTCGATAGAATATATAGTCATATTATTCCAGAATTTGGGAGACTGATTTAGAGAGGATTTAAGATTAAACTGGTTAGGTAAGTAGAAGTGGCAAGGGAAATTGACTATTTAGTATTTTATCCCTTAGGGTGAAGTTGGACCTGCTGGTTCTCCTGGTTCAAGTGGTTCTCCTGGGCAAAGAGGAGAACCTGGACCTCAGGGACATGCTGGTTCTCCAGGTCCTCCTGTAAGTAGCAAATGTGGTCTTTGAGAGGGAAAGTGTGCTTCATTTATTGCATGAAAGCACATGTGTTAATATTACTATCAATTAAAATTACTTCTACATGCTCTACAATGCCACTACTGTAATAGTGATTTGATTTGTATTGAAAACAGTAGTTTTTGAGGTTTGTACTCTTTTAGGACTAATGAATTTTATGCTTTTATGACAGAGTGATGTAGAGGCTGGGTAATTAATTATCTGATACTTTGAATAATGTGTCCCAAACAAGTCACAAAGAAGAAAAATTCAAAGAAAGAGAACAAGAACCTTTTCTATTCACTTACGACTTAATAATTTAAAACAAGTGCTCATTATCTCTAATTTATTCACATAATGATAATGTTCTGTCTATGCTTTATGTGTTTTGCTCTAGTTGGTGATATCATCTCATTCTATAAAGCTTAACACCCACCAGCCAGTTTATTTTACAAATATAAAACAAGTTCAACTATATATGCACCATTTACATTATTATCAAAAAATCTCTTTTTTCCCCTCTAGGGCCCTCCTGGGACTAATGGCAGTCCTGGTGGTAAAGGAGAAATGGTAAGGTGCCCCTCCTTTACCCTCATCTCATACCTTTGTATTTTGCATGACAGTCTGTGACATTCGTTAGCAAATCAAACAGCAAAGTTCCAATTTTTCTAATGTTCTTGTTCTTGGGTAATGTTTAGGGTCCTGCTGGTATTCCTGGAGCTCCTGGTCTGTTGGGACCCAGAGGCCCCCCAGGACCACCGGGCACCAATGGTGCCCCTGGACAGCGAGGTGGTGCAGTGAGTTTCCCATTTTTATTTTACTGCCTAAAATGTGTGGGTTAATTCTCATAATAAAATATCATAAATTGTAGGGTTTTATTCATTTGAATTATGGTGATTTTACTCTGGCTTTATAATTTTGTAATTTCTCTAGGTATTATTCTCCCTGATTTTAAAGCAAGATTTTATTTCTTTTAGGGTGAACCTGGAAAGAATGGTGCAAAAGGGGAGCCAGGGCCACGTGGCGAACGAGTAAGTATTGTCCCAAATAAAAAGATTTGGCTATCACTTACAAAACACAATGTTATTAGAATTTAAGCTGCTAAAAAATCAAATTCAGTCAAATTACCCCTTTATTTTGTACCTTTTCTTAGGGTGAAGCTGGTTCTCCAGGCATTCCAGGACCTAAAGGTGAAGATGGCAAAGACGGTTCACCTGGAGAACCTGGTGCAAATGGAACTCCTGGAGCTGCAGGAGAAAGGGTAATTTTTCCCTGTGAAACTAACACTATCATATAGAACTTCACCTATAGGGTGAGGGAACCATCATTTTATAGAGTATCCAAACCCAAATATTGACTCAAAGCATTTAATAGCATGTGAATATCTCTGTTGCCACTCACGAAAATGTTGTATTGTTTCACACTGGAAAATGACCTTTTATTATTTCCAGGGTATGCCTGGATTCCGAGGACCTGCTGGAGCAAATGGCCTTCCAGGAGAAAAGGTAGGTAACTTAGTACCTATTTTCATAGAAATAGATATATTCTAGGGATAGGTACAGTCTTCTCTACAAGTTCCCGTTAATTAAAATCTAAATATCTGAAAAAATCATCTGTTTTTATCAAAATAATTATCAGTATAACCCAATGATTCTAGCCCCAGCTCAACAATTTTCTTTGCTTTGTAACTAAAACAAATCATTTAACCTCTATGTAAATACTTTGATTTGCCTGTCCATTGGGAAATGTTTTATCTCAGCATCATAGCAAGACTAAGATAAACCAATATGTCTAAAATTTCTTTGAAAACTAGTGCTACACACATATGAATCAATCTTCAGTGATTTTTTTTTTTACTTCATATGCACAGAAACCCACTAACAATTGCTTTTTAAAGCCTGTGATGTTCATTGACATTGCTGCAAAATATTTCCAGTATGACAATATTAACTGTGATAACTATTAGAAAATGTCAGCAACATACCAGTTCTGAGAGGCCAAATAGGAGCTCTTTGGTTGTAACTTAAATATTGTCGCTGTCTAGATCAGTGAATATTCTTTCACCTATTTGTGGATTTCTTTCACTTCTTAGGGTCCTGCTGGGGAGCGTGGCGGTCCAGGTCCTGCAGGACCCAGAGGAGTTGCTGGAGAACCAGGTCGCGATGGTGTCCCTGGAGGTCCAGGAATGAGGGTACAGAGACACACTTGTTTGAATGACCCTGCAATTTTCTAACTAGAAAGGCACTGAAGAAGGATCAAAGACAATCTAAATCAGGCTATCTCTTCTATGGGTTCAAAACAAAACACTATCATCTTAAGTAAATGTAGAATGATATAGGTCTAAGAACAAAAAGCTAGAACATTTGACTAAGACAATTTATAAACAAAAAAAATTGTGTACATCTCTGAGAATGAATATGTAAGTGAAAATCTCAAAATTTTACAGTGTTTTTTTTTAGTTTGTTTTATTTCATTTATTTTTAGTCACCTGATGACTCACCTCTTTAATTTAGGGTATGCCCGGAAGCCCAGGAGGACCAGGCAGTGATGGGAAACCAGGACCTCCTGTAAGTACATTTTTAATGCCTCACTATGGAAGCTTAGTGAATAATGAAATGCATAGTTTGGCTTAACCTTAAAAAAAATTGTATATTTTTATATGTATATTGCATAATCTTATCAGACCTTTATCAAGCCTCTATTAATATGATTTTTTTTTTCTCATTAGGGAAGTCAAGGAGAAAGTGGCCGACCAGGTCCCCCGGGCCCATCTGGTCCCCGAGGTCAGCCTGGTGTCATGGGCTTCCCTGGTCCTAAAGGAAATGATGTGAGTTCCTCTTTCATTTCTTCAGTAGCTGTTGAGAGGAGAACTTGTACTTCCATATTGGGGGAAGGGGAGTGCAAAAATAGTCAAAAGTTGATCTCTACTTCGAAGCATAGAAGAATATATGAAAATCAAAATACATTGTGATAAAGGAGCTAAATTTTTTTCATGGAATCTTGGGGAAAGAGATAACAGTATGGAAACATAGTTCTAGAAAGTAGTTTTTGGTTGTGTGTGTGTGAGAGAGAGAGAGAGAGAGAGAGAGAGAGAGAGAGAGAGAGAGGGAGAGAGAGAGAGCATCATTAAAAATATGAATGATTTCCTCTGAGAATTAGTAAATTTTGGCCATTTCTTCTTTAGGGTGCTCCTGGCAAGAATGGAGAACGAGGTGGCCCTGGAGGTCCTGGCCCACAGGTATGTAGTTTATTCATTTATTTCCAACTATCTAATTTCTTTCCAATTGTATGGCTTCTCTCTGTTATCTTAATCTGCTTCACTAACTGCTTTCTTTTTAGGGTCCTGCTGGAAAGAACGGTGAAACTGGACCTCAGGGTCCCCCAGGGCCTACGGTAAGTCTACTCCCATAAATTGGAGATGGAAAAGGGTGGGAGCAGGGTAGAGGGAATACCAAGAATTATATAATGTCTGACACTCTATAATTAAATTCGCAAAGCAATTATAAAGATTGCTTATTAGTTAATTAAATGTTGACATTGAGCAAACTTGTATTGAATCTGTCTCCTATGTGTCACTTCCACAGACCAAACTCTTCCCTTTTTCATTATTTTTATTTTTAACTTTTTTAAGATTTATTTATGTAGGCATACAAGAACTGGGTTATAGGCCAGAGGTGGTGGGGGTGTGCAGTTTAAGAGGAGTCACCAGAGAGAGAGTGGGGAGCAGAGTAGGCAGATCTACTGAAATACACTGCTGAGGGGAGCAGCAGGCTAGGCAGGAGAAGTCTTCTGCACCATGGCCAGGGATCAAACACACGTTGCAGTGGCTGCAGATAGCTTCATAGTGCTGTGACTTAAACACTTGTGCCACCAGGGAGGCCCCATTTTCATTATTTTTGAATTAAGCTTGAAAACTACATGAACTAAATGTGAAAAGATACTTTATAATGGAGCATCTCATTATTATTATTATTATTTTGCACAGGGGCCATCTGGTGATAAAGGAGAATCAGGACCCCCTGGTCTACCAGGACCACAAGTAAGAATTTGTTATTTAAATATTGCTGGACACCTACTTTTACCAATTAAGTATTTCCCTTTGATAGTTGTATTTGTTGAGTCCATTGACAGTTCAATTTTTCAGTATACCAACTCATCTTAAGTTTAAAATTGTTGGTTTGTATTCTACCTTTAAATAAAATTACTAAAATTGTGGGCATAATTTTCATGTCTATTCTAGAATGACTCAGTTATTTTTTTAAAATGTTAAAATATAATTAAATTAACATAGTTTTATGTGCTCAAACTTTTGTTGTAATTTAAATTCACATAAGTAAATGTATCTCACCATGTTCATTAATTCATTATAGCAGCAGAAAGAATAAAGGGAAATGATTATGGTTTTATAAGGTATAATTAGCATCATAGCTCTGCCATTGGATCTGGACAGTCACAAATCTTCTATCCCTAAAAAAGACTACTTTTGAATATCTTTTAGAAATATATATGAAGAAATTTTCTGTAAATGATGTTTAAAATGATTGTCTAATACAACTATGATGGGTTGTAGGGCATACCTGGAACCAATGGCCCGCCAGGAGAAAATGGAAAACCTGGTGAACCAGTAAGTCTCATGCCATTTTTCTCAAAATGCCAGAACCAAAAGAATAAAGAATATTTATGTATCAATTATTAATGTCTGTATTTTCTCAAGCCAAAATATCTGAATTTTAACATTAAGTTCTGAAACATTAACTAACGATACAAAGACAAATTATACAAACAGTTTTTACAAGAAATATTTGAATTGTACCAAACAATAAATGGACATAACTCAAGACTGACAAATTTCATGGTACACAAAAAGACAAATGTGTATTTTGCTTTTATTTATAAAACATGCACTCTGATCTATCTCTAATCGTGTAAATTGCCTATTTCCTAGGGCCCCAAGGGTGATGGAGGGTCACCTGGAACTCCTGGAGGCAAGGTAGATATTTCAAATTATTTCCTATTTTCTTTGCCATGTTGTAGAGCAATTAATTAGTAGCATGTTTTTATTATGTCAAACTAAACTCCCTTTTTTCAAAGCACAACATTACAAATATTCGTTGAATACATTTATGACAACTAAAGACTTTCCCAATATATTAAAATTGAATAATTTGGAAAATCAGATTCTCTGAAATAAACAAACACTATAGAATCAACTATGGACATGAAATTTCAAAAGGAAATTCTTCCCAGTGCACTGATACTGTATAGAAAACTGGTTTTGGAACATTAAATATTAATGTTAAATTTTGTTAAACATTAAATATTCACACTTGGGATAAAATAATAGTTTCAGATTGAGTTCTTTGGGTCAGATGTGAAAATTCTCTTGTTTAAACTATTTAAATTTTCAGTTCTCTGTTGACCAAATGTTATTTAGAACTACAAATATTTCTAAATTGTACAAAAATTAAATTAAAAACTTAGTGGTCTGCATCAATTCAGGGTAATTCTGTTTCAATTTTGTATTGGGTTTTCTAACAAGGATATCACATTCCAATTACAGGGCGATGCTGGTGCTCCTGGGGAACGTGGACCCCCTGGAACAGCAGGGCCCCCAGGACCAAGAGGAGGAGTTGGTCCCCCTGGTCCCGAAGGGGGAAAGGTAATTCAATTCATAATTCATATCATAACTGCATAATTCAATTGATATCAACTTTACAAAAAGCATTCCATTTCCTTCCTGAGAGTTGCAATTCCCCTTTTGATTTCAGGGCCCTGGAGGTCCCCCTGGACCACCTGGTAATGCTGGCTCTCCTGGTCTGCAAGGAATGCCAGGAGAAAGAGGAGGCCCTGGAGGTCCTGGTCCAAAGGGTGATAAGGTATTGTCCTCTTCTCTGTTAATTACGCTACAAAACAGACTTTGTAGGCTAAAGGAAAGCAGTGCTGCTGGAAAATAATCTATTTTTTAAGTTTAATTGTTATTTCATAGTAAGTGAAACTTCAATTGTATTCCTAGAACAACTATTTCTAAGAACACACCACAGTGAATCTTGAGGTTGCTCCTCTTCTTGGGAGATTTGCAGAGAGGAGCTTCTAATCTAATGACACTGCTTTTATTTGACAGGGTGAACCAGGTGGTGCAGGTGCTGATGGTGCCCCAGGGAAAGATGGCCCAAGGGTGAGTCTTTGTACTGGAAACAGATCTTACCTGAGTGGGACATAGAATATTCCCTCACCTCATCTTCAAATTTTTGCAGAAAGTCTTCATAACTTAGACCATACTTTGTTATGTTCTGTACATTAAGAAGACCCAAATGAATTGATTGTTAAAATTCCTGGCCTGATTTATTACTACCTGAGAGTTCAATAGTAGCCTGAGAATGTAAAAGAAGTATGATAAAACAGAACTCATAATAAGTAACAAAATTTAAGATAATCATTACTGCTTCAGAAGAGATTTTTGACTTAAAGAACATTTATTGGGTGGTACAGTCATACCATGAAATATTGTTTAACAATAAAAAAGAAATGAATTTTTTACCTTCAACTTTAAAAATCAATTTCTATTTTCTATAGGGTCCTACTGGTCCCATTGGTCCCCCTGGCCCAGCCGGTCAGCCTGGAGATAAGGTAACATAAATCTATTTAGAAACAAAAAGAAAAATGTCCTTGGCTTTTCAGATGATGGCAGTATTTTTATTTTCTCCCTTCAGGGTGAAGGTGGTGCCCCTGGACTTCCAGGTATTGCTGGTCCACGTGGTGGCCCTGTAAGTGTTAAAGACATTTTCAATCTACTTTTTAACCGACAGAGGCAGCAATTACTTACGCTTTGCTTTTTAACGATTCTGTCCCAGAGACCATGAGTCTCAATTTGGAATTACTGTCTGTAGGAATCATGACATACAAGTGAGCATTTTAGTTCTTAAATCATAAATTCATGAGATCATTTTAAATGATACCTTCTATGTTAACTAATTCTGGAAAAAAACATAAATATTACACAAGTAGTATACATTTTAAAAAAGTATCTCTTAAAACCTGTAGGACCTTTGCTTGAAGCTCCTGGAGCAAAAATTTGTAAGCTGCATGATTACAACTCAGAGTAGTTATATAATATATATATTTTAGTTAATTCATAAGTTGATTGGTTCCTCAACCTTTTAGCATCTTTTAAATAAGTTGTCTAATTAAAGAAGTTAAGTTTTTGAAATCTTTCAAAGTATTTTTCTTTTGCAGTTTTTTTCAGATGCAATTTCAAGTTAGGTAATTAACATAGCCATCAAATCATTTAGTTACATTTGCTAAACTTTTTACCCTTTTTTATTGAGGTAACATTGGTTTACCACATTGTGTAGGATTTAAAGGCATAAATTCACATCTCTTCAGATATATGCAACCACACCACAAATTATTATTCTTGCAAATTATAGCACAGAGGCAAAAGGCACTAATGTCTGGTGTTGTGCACACCTAATTTTGTTGAAAAAGAAGTCCTCAGCAATTGAACTATGATAGGTAATTTTGTGCTTCCTGTTTAAAGGAAAGATACAATCTAGAGGATGATACGCACTTCATGGGACAGTGTCTCCCCTGTGATTAACGGGGATATTTATCTTTTCAGGGTGAGAGAGGTGAACACGGGCCTCCAGGACCTGCTGGCTTCCCTGGTGCCCCTGTAAGTATAAGTGTTAAAACACACTGTCACACGGCCCAGAAGGACTGTCTTCTTGAAAAATAGCAGAAGTATATGTCAAGTCTGGCCTAGTATCCATTCATTAAAGGGTTATTTTACCCCCATTTCTTAGCTACAGTTTGTTTTTGAATTTGTTTTTCAATAAAATGTTACTGATTTCCCTTTGGTTAAATTAATATGTAAGTTTTAGGGGCACAGCTTCACACATTAACCTGTGTGCATGCATCACCAAATCCACCACTAAAGTTCTGGTGCTGTTCATGCTGTCAAATTGACCCCTCTAGCAGTTCTTCCCACCCCCATTTTCTTTCCCTCTAATAATCACCATATTTTTCAGTCTCTATTGTATTTTCCTCAAATTTGTTTTGATATTTATATTCCACATGTGGTAGCATTGAGGAATTTTCTTTAACTTGATGATTTTGCTTTGCTTAATCCTTAAAAAGTTGAGATAAAAGTAGCTGTCCTACCTTTATGCCTGGTTAATGAGGTTCACCTAGAACCTTGGAAGCACTCAGAAGATTTTCAAAGTTCTTCCATTATATACTAATTAAAACAATTTCCAACATCTTAGTCAAATGAATTTATTGATGTCCTTTCAGATGCACAGTCCTTGGAATCACTTCCTCTTTTATGGCAAATAATGTGCAACTGAATGCCTGCTTTTGTGATGAAATTTTTGTGATGAAAAAAGCATAATTTGTTTTTATGATGAAAATACTGTATTTTTCCTTGTCTTCAAAGAGCTTTCTTTTCCTACTTTATCTTCTTCAACTGAAAAATTTTATTTTCTGAAAAAGAATAATAATAGTCAGTCAAGAGTAGTGTGAAGGATGTCAGCTCACAGATTGTTATTGTTTGAAATGTAGGGACAGAATGGTGAACCTGGTGCTAAAGGAGAGAGAGGCGCTCCAGGTGAGAAAGGTGAAGGGGGCCCTCCTGGAGTTGCAGGACCTCCTGGTGGTGCTGGGCCGTCTGTAAGTATTCTCTGTGTCTAAGCATTCTAATGAAGTACTTAGGTCTACCACAAATTTATTATTCCATACTGAGAAATCTCATCCTGATGGCACGAGTGCAGTATTCTTTGGAACACAGTTCTGAGTTTGAAGCTCGAGTCCGACAGTCTAGATATGACCTCAATCAAGTTAATTTAAACTCTTCATAGAGTTACTGGGTATTTTTTTGGCTTTTGTTCTGTTTGAATGTTTTTCCACAATATAGTCTCATTTCTGTTCTTTTCCCCACAATTTTATTGAAATCTAATTGCCATATGCCACTGTGCATGTTTAAATTATACAACATAATGATTTGATACAGGAAGATACTGCAGGATGATTACCCCAATAAATAGTTTTTCCAGAACTTAATGTCTATCACAAATTTTTATTTTTGTGCCATTCTAGTAAGCCATTCCCACTTTCCTTGTCTCTAGGGTCCCCCTGGTCCCCAAGGTGTTAAAGGTGAACGTGGCAGTCCTGGTGGTCCTGTAAGTATTGATCTTTCTTAACTATTATTGTCTAAACTATAATTGAAAAGCATTAATTAATATCCGTTTTAATCACTGCTTCTTTGAGAGCACTAAATTCTGAAAGATAGTGTAAAGATAAAAATCATTTACTCACGTGGATTATCTATAAAGGAGCATAATGACCCCCAGGTAGATGACAGTCTATCAAATTTCTTTCTACTTTATATTTGGTTGTAGTGATCGCTTTTTTATCTATTTGGAATTTAAAAATATGTTCTCCTTTCACAGGGTGCTGCTGGATTCCCCGGTGCTCGTGGTCTTCCTGGTCCTCCTGGTAATAATGTAAGCAGTTTTTAAAGGATTTCTTTTTACCCTATAGCCCATAAAGAGCATTCAAAGGTGCCCCTTAAGTCGAGATACCCATTGCTACTTTTATTTGTACTAAACCTAATATCAAATTATTTGAGTGAGCTAAAGTAGAGAAAATTTCACTTATACACTATAAAGTACTCACATTTCAAATAATTATTTGTAGGGTAACCCAGGCCCCCCAGGTTCCAGTGGTCCTTCAGGCAAGGATGGACCCCCAGGTCCACCTGGTAGCAGTGGTGCTCCCGGCAACCCTGGGGCACCTGGCCCAAAAGGTGACGCTGGGCAACCAGGGGAGAAGGGATCACCTGGCCCCCAGGGTCCTTCGGTGAGTGGCCATGTGGCTCTATTGATTGACAACACTGTTTTATTTTTAATCACAAATTCTGTTCATGAGAACATAGTCATTTAAAGAAGAGCTAAGACTTCATTTCTCTCACAACAGGGACTTCAGGGTGCAGTTGGCCTTATAGGGCTTCCTGGAGCACGGGGTCTTGCAGGACCACCAGGCATGACCGGTCCTAGGGGAAGTCCTGGCCCACAAGGCATCAAGGTAAGTCTCTGTACCTGCTTCTTGTTTCCTTTGAGAGCCTTCAGAGATCATTTAACCATACCATATATAGTCTGAATAATCTTTTCTGTAATAAATACAAATTCCTGAAACTTTCTTTTATTTTCAGGAACTGTGAATACTTTTAAAAGGCTCAGGACGCAAAAACAATGTACATCATATTCCAATCCTGAACATAAATAATTATAAATTGATAACAAAAATACCTTACCATCTCAAATACCTGTTAGGAAACTTCTGAGTATTCTTCAGTTTAGCGACTGTCATTGGAAATAATGTCAGCTTAGAGACCTGAGGAAGTCTTTTATTATAACAATTATCCATCAATTCAATTCACTTGGCACTCCTGATTTTCCTTTACTAATACTGTTATGATATCCTAGTACTTAACATCTTAAATATCCATTAAATTAATAGGGTAATGAAATTCTCTTTTATTGAGCTTACATTTTGACACTTGAAGCATCTCTTTAAACTAAATGCTACATGATATTGCTGTGAAGTTAAAGTATTAAATGTAAGTGGTTTTAATTTATATGGACATATATAATAAAAGTATAACTTTAGGTCAAACTGAATGTTCAATGTAATTTAATTCTAATGACCATCTTAAAACTGGTTTCATGATGACTTATTATTTTTTTCTTACCATCACTATCTATTAGTATATCTCACAATAGGATGTAATTTGAATAAGATAGTGAATGTAATTACTCAGCCCTTTGTCACTGGGAAAGTTTGAAAATAGAAGAAGCTGCTTCTCTAAAACTCTTCCTTCATGGAGGGGAGAATTTTAGGGATAATTCAATTTTTTAATTCAAAATTTGAAAAAAACAAAGTTTTTCCCTGAGAAATAAAGCTATTTCTGACATATTGATTTCTTACATTAAACTAAGTTAAAATAAGTTTTCTCTTACTCCTTTGTACACAGGGTGAAAGTGGAAAACCAGGAACTAACGGCCTCAGTGGGGAACGTGGTCCTCCTGGTCCCCAGGGTCTTCCTGGTCTGGCCGGTACAGCTGGTGAACCTGGAAGAGATGTAAGTGTTGGTTCTCAGGAAATAAGTTAGTAGTTGACAATTTCTCTAAGCAAGGGTCAAAATGGGCCTAAATATTTAATATCATATATATTATTACATGCCAAAAAAATTCTTCCTTTTCTAGTACTGATAGTTTTCCTATAACAACTAGAATACCTTTAAGTGTGCATGATTTTTAATATTTACCCAATGAATAATCATTTGTACACTAGCTAAATAAAGAGCCAAGTTAAAAGTGGGAGGAGCCTTAATTGACATCATTCTTTTGGGTAAAAATATTCTGAGTGTTATCAGTGATTAGTCTTGTTAAAATATAGATTTCCATTATTAGCTGAAATTACTGTTTCTGAAGCTTTTTATTTATTATCAGTTCACTAAGGCAAATTTTTTCTCCTAATCATTTCTACCTCTCTCACCCTATGAAATTTAAGTGCCATAAATAAACTACATGTTTGTTTAGGTAATGTTATCCTTTAAAGGATTATACCCATTATGATAACTAACATTTTCACACACTCACAATTTTTATCCTCTTTAGAATGATGTTTCTCCCATTGAGAATGTGTGATTTAAATGCTCTTTACATGGTTCCAAAGCATTTTATTTATTTTCTCTTTCATTTTTTTCTTCAACCAGGGAAACCCTGGATCAGATGGCCTTCCAGGTCGAGACGGCTCTCCTGGTGGCAAGGTATAACAAACACAAGCACAAGGGGGTTATGTAATGACAATAATATTTGCTGTTCATATTTATTTGGATCTATGAATTTATCCACAGGGTGATCGTGGTGAAAATGGCTCTCCTGGTCCCCCTGGTGCTCCTGGTCATCCGGGCCCACCTGGTCCTGTTGGTCCCTCTGGAAAGAGTGGTGATAGAGGAGAGTCTGTGAGTTCTAATAAGTGCCTTTTATCTTTACTTGTCCATATCACTCTATAAAGAGATTAGTAGGTAGATAGTGGAATATCAATCTGTCTACCAAATGACCTACTAACATTTGCTTTACAGCTTTTATGCTAGTCATTCCTTAGGCAACTGTAGTAATAAAGATAGGTGATAAGATTCTGATAGCATTCAATGAAGAATTAATTACTAAAATTCAAAACAGTATTAATCAAACCAAGTATATATTCACTGGGTAAAATGTAAAGCTGAATTAACAGGCCTTTCTCAGGTTCCTTGTTCAGATATAAGCAGGGATAATACCAACTTTCAATAATAGTATGCGTGCAGTTATTCTTTCACAATGAAATTATTAACTTTAAGTAAAACAAAACTCTATCAATAGATCATTTTCTGTGGGATTTTTCATTTTTCTATGTTTATTTTAGGGTCCTGCTGGTCCTGCTGGAGCTCCAGGTCCTGCTGGTTCCCGAGGTGCACCTGTAAGTCTTTTTTTTTTTTTTTTCATTCATTCATCAGTGTAGGAAATATTCTATTTTCTGGCATATTCAGAAAACAACATTCATGACAAAATGCATAATTATGGAACAGAATATAAACTTTTGTAATATAGAAAATAATTCAGCATCTAAAATTTTCTTGAGGTCAAGGATAAAAACATAAATTATTAGGGTTCTGTGCAATTATCAGTTCCAAATCATAACAACAACAAGCACAATCTTTCTTATTCCATGTATCTTTACAATTCCATGTCTTTTTAAAATTATTCTATTTTTTCTAATTTTATTTATATTTTTGACATCGATTGTGGTCCTCATGGATTTCCTGCCACCATTTCACCAGTGCACCATCACCTCAGTCCCTTGTGCTGTTTCCACCCTCATCCCATTCCTTTCCCCCTCCCCACAGTGTCCTCAATTCGTCCCTGTCTTTTTGTTTTTGTTGTGTTTTGTTTCCATTTTGTATTATTATTATTATTACTGTTACTATACTTTTCCTTGGTTGCTTATTTGGTTCCCTTATATTCCGACTAGGGGTGAGACCATTCAGTATTTTTCTTTTGCCTTCTGACTTATTTTGCTGAGCATAATCCCTTCTAGCTCCATCCATGTTTCTATGAATGACTATAATTTATCTTTTTTGATTACAGAATAGTATTCCATTGTGTATATGTAACACATCTTCTTGATTGAATCATCTGTTTTTGGGCGTTCAGGTTTTTTCCAGGTCTTACCTATTGTAAATAATGCTGCTATAAACATAGGGGTGCAATCAAAGTTGTTTGAATCAATGTTTTTGTGTCTTTTGGGTATATTCCTAGGAGTCGAATTGCTGGATCATATGGGAGTTCCATTTTTAGTAGTTTGGGGAACTGCCACACTGCTTTCCATAATGGTTGGACCAGTTTACATTTCCACCAGCAGTGTAGTAGAGTTCATTTTTTTCCACATCCTCGCCAGCATTTGTTGCTGCTACTTTTTTTGATATGTGCCATTCTCACTGATGTGAGGTGGTATCTTACAGTGGCTTTGATTTGCATTTCTCTGATTATCAAGGATGTTGAGCATTTTTTCATGTGCCTGTTGACCATTTGCATTTCCTCTTGGGAGAAATGTCTTTTCACTCTTATGCCCATTTTTTGATTGTTTACTTTGTTTTTGTTTAGTCTGGTCAACTCTTTGTGGATCTTTGTGACAAGTCCCTTGTCAGTGGTGTTGTATGAAAAGATTTTCTCCCAGTCTGTGGGATGTTGTTTTGTTTTGGTTAGTGTACATTTTGCTGTACAGAAGCTTTTGAATTTGAGGTAGTCCCAGCTGTTTATCCATTCCTTTGTTATCTTTGCTTTTGGTGCTGTGTCTTTAAAGATATTACTGAGGTGTATGCCATGTATAGTTTTACCTAGTTTTTCTTCTATATATTTTATGGTTTCAGGTCTTATATATAATTCCTTAATCCATTTTGAGTTGATTTTTGTGCATGGTGAAAGGTAGTATACTAGTTTCATTCTTTTGCATGTAGCAGTCCAGTTTGCCCAGCACCATTTATTGAACAAGTTGTCTTTATTCCATTGCATATTCTTTGCTCCTTTGTCAAAGATCAGTTTTCATAAGCCTGTGGGGTTATTTCTGGGTTTTCTATTCTATTCCACTGGTCTATGTGTCTGTTTTTACTCCATTATCATGAAGTTCTTAGTATTGTTGCTTTGTAGTATAGTTTGAGGTCGGGAAGAGTGATACCTCCATTCCCCTTTTTTTTAATTCAGAAGAGCTTTGGCTATTATAGGTTTTTTGTTTCTACATATGAAATTCATCAATATTTGTTTTATTTCTTTGAAGAATGTCATACAATTCCATGTCTTAATAGGGATTTCTAGCTCATAAAATGAACTTAATTTTTATAAATTCTATTTTGTTTTTCCAATATGTGTTTGTGTGCATATATTAATTTTAAATGTATTTATAAAGGGTCCCCAAGGCCCACGTGGTGACAAAGGTGAAACAGGTGAACGTGGTTCCAATGGCATCAAAGGACATCGAGGATTTCCTGGTAATCCAGGCGCCCCTGGTTCTCCAGTAAGTACATCCATTTTGATAGAAAATATACTTCAGTGTATTTTAACTAATAAGTTAGACAGACATACATACTGTTAGTAAAAGTGTTCATCATTAAAAGTATATGCTGAAAATAATTAGAAATGGGTTCAACATGTTATTTGAGATAATAGCTGGCATGAAGTCATGGGAAGATTAGAGGAAAAGTAAATCATGATCCCTATGTTTCTTGAACCTTCTTTCTTAAACTTCCTTCAAATTCACCTTTCTTTTACATTCAGGGTCCTGCTGGTCACCAAGGTGCAGTTGGTAGCCCAGGCCCTGCAGGCCCCAGAGTAAGTACCATAGAAAAACAATGGAAGGTCCATATTTTTAAAAAACACTAAACCTCAGGAGGTTATTCTGACATTGTAATGTCATTACATTGTAGGGACCTGTTGGTCCCAGTGGACCCCCTGGGAAAGATGGAACAAGTGGACACCCAGGTCCCATTGGTCCGCCAGGGCCTCGAGGTAACAGAGGTGAAAGAGGATCTGAGGTAAGACATCATTTATAAATATTCAATTTGCATTTATAAAATTTAATATGCTATCATATTCAAATTTTCAGAAAAACTTTGTAATATTTTTAAGCTTACAACAATGAAGTTACTGAACTGGATTTAGAAAATGAGCAATCATTTTAAGATATTTTTCAGCACATAACAAAAGATTAGAAAATCTATTTTATAATTTGATTAGATAAGTTATATCAATATAAGGACTTAACCCAATTAATCAAATGCACTTCTCCAGCATTGATCTCACATTGGACTCTCATACCTATGATCATCATAAGGATTATGTAGTACATTTTACTTCTCAATAGCTTCTTTTGTTTGTTTTGCTACAGATACCATCATTCCTAATGAGTTCTATGTCACACACCTATAGAGTAAATAAAATAAAAACAATTATGTCCACAAGTCACACATGTGGTAACTGAATCACAAATAAATTAAGCAATAATCCTAAACATAAAGTTAATGACAAATCTGAAATCAAAATCTGTTTTCTGTCATATCATCCCCTCTGTCGTATCAGCATTAAAATTGCTCACTTCACATGTATAGTAGGATTCATGATAAAGTAAAACTATGCTCTTATAGCACTGATTCATGCACAGTGGAACACAACATATTTCATGTTAATAAATTATAGTTATTATAAATTGTTTATCATTTCATCAAAAAACAACCCAAATGAATCAAATAATTATAAAGACATGATATATTGTTTATAATGTGTGTACTTGGGCTAGCATCATATTCTCAGTGGAGACCAAAGAATTACAGTTCAGTGTTGTATGTTCTACCCTACCTAGGGTTCCCCAGGCCACCCAGGACAGCCTGGCCCTCCTGGACCTCCTGGTGCCCCTGGTCCTTGCTGCGGCGGGGGTGCTGCCATCGCTGGTGCTGGTGAAAAATCTGGTTTTTCCCCATATTATGGAGATGAGCCTATGGACTTCAAAATCAACACTGAAGAGATTATGACTTCACTCAAATCTGTCAATGGACAGATAGAAAACCTCATTAGCCCTGATGGTTCTCGTAAAAACCCTGCTCGGAACTGCCGAGATCTGAAGTTCTGCCATCCTGAACTTAAGAGTGGTATGTTGGATGTCTTTCATAATCATGACGACAGGACTATACAGAAAGTTGCTTTTCATTAGAATATGGTCAGAAGAAGACACATTTATGAATAGAAAATATTTTATAGCATATATAATATTTGAATTCTAGAATATATAAAATGAAATAGAATATTGAAGTAATGTGAGTTGTAGCATGTATTGGGTTAATTCTCTCTGAGAGGCAAAATTACTTCAGTCTTTCAAATATCTTAACATGAAATACTGTCTTTTTAAGAATCTTTTCTGGAAATTAAAATAGAGGATAACCATCAGTCACAGAGACTTAAAGCTTAGGCCTATTAGTATAAGTCTAGATGAGACAAACAATTTATATTATTAAGTAAAACCACATTAAATAGGTAATATTCTATAAAAAGAGTTCAGTAATTATAATATACCAGTCAAATATCTCTGCTTAGTTTATCATCGGTGTTCAATATTATTTCAATGCTTTATGAATGTTACACTAACCATTTTACCTCAACAATTTCCATCTAAAATTTTCTCTGCTATATGGTAAAATACATAGGTACACATACATGTACACATGTATGTTAAACATACTAACAGTCAAAATTAGGAATGCCTTACCAGGTAAACACAAAACTTCTGTTCTAAATTTCATTGTTAAATTTTATAACCAATTCCTATTGTCTTTGTTTCTTTTTTGTGACTGTGCAGGAGAATATTGGGTTGATCCTAATCAAGGTTGCAAGATGGATGCAATTAAAGTATTCTGTAATATGGAAACTGGAGAAACATGTATAAATGCTAGTCCTTTGAGTGTTCCACGGAAGAGATGGTGGACGGATTCTAGCACTGAGAAGAAACATATTTGGTTTGGAGAGACCATGGATGGTGGTTTTCAGGTAAGAAAGAATATGACATCTTTAAACACTAAGTTATTCCTATTTATCCCACATTTTATTTCACCCATTTGTTCATCACAAAGCGGAGTTTGTTAATAAACAGAAGAGCTCAAATTATTCTATCTATTCATGTGACTTCTTTTATGATTTTTCATAAGAGCTAAGTTCGATTGAACTATTTGTTGTAAATGACCACCTCTCTTTCAGTTCTTTTCTTTAGTAGCATGTTTTGCATGCAATAAAAACATGTTATATATAAAATATTCATACATAAAACATATGAAAATCCTGCATTACAATGGTCATGTTATACTGCATGCATCCCTTACTTACCTCGAAATTAAAGTGCTTGACCAGTGTTTTTGTTTCCTATCACAGTTTAGTTATGGTAATCCTGAACTTCCTGAAGATGTCCTCGATGTCCAGCTGGCCTTCCTCAGGCTTCTCTCCAGCCGGGCCTCCCAGAACATCACGTATCATTGCAAGAATAGCATCGCGTACATGGATCACGCCAGTGGGAATGTAAAGAAAGCCCTGAGACTGATGGGGTCAAATGATGGTGAATTCAAGGCAGAAGGAAATAGCAAATTCACATACACAGTTCTGGAGGATG
Source organism: Galemys pyrenaicus (assembly GCA_019455555.1). Classification (NCBI taxonomy): domain Eukaryota; kingdom Metazoa; phylum Chordata; class Mammalia; order Eulipotyphla; family Talpidae; genus Galemys; species Galemys pyrenaicus. The sequence continues at coordinate 5,585,111 of JAGFMF010011702.1, read as the reverse complement.
GTTGTACTGTAAGTAACGTCATTTTTATAAGCATGGGTCATAATAAGCTCAGCTTTTCTGGCTTAATGGTGCTATTTTGAAAAGAAGAAACAAAATAATGCAGGTGAACAAAAGAAGGCATTTGTTGCAAGTTATATGAACCTACTAGTTCATTGCAGAGAATGTTAAAAGTCACGTGAATATATCTTCTCAACCTCCAGGTGAAAAAAGTTGAAGTGAAAGCATTGAAATGTAAACTCATACTTTAAAGTTTATCAAATAATTTAGACAGTTGCTATACATTTTGCATACTAGCCATCATTTGAACTCATTCTAAAAACTGCTTTCTTTTCACTTTATATCTATACTGCCTTATTATCATTTATAAATAGCAGGAACATAATTTCTATTAGCAAATTCCATGTGATAGACCTATTTAGTAAACCAACTAATACCTGGAAGCAATCACCATAAATAGGCCTTCTGAGAACAGGCTCTCTGCTGACCTTAGCCTGAAGCCATCATAGGCTTTTGGTTAACAATATGACTTGCAGACTGGGAAGATAATAGCTTTGAATAGATAACATAGGAAACTGGAAACTCCTTTAAGCAAAAATTGTTCTTTTTAACTTCTCAGAGGAAATATCTAAGTAATAGCAATGTTACAATCACTTTCTTTTTTGCTCTTTTTTACAGAAACACACTGGGGAATGGGGCAAAACAGTCTTCGAGTATCGAACACGCAAGGCCATGAGGCTACCTATCATAGATTTTGCACCCTATGATATTGGTGGCCCTGATCAAGAATTTGGTGTGGACGTTGGCCCCGTTTGCTTTTTATAAACCAAACTCTATCTGAAACCCCAGCAAAAAATTTCACACTCCATATGTGTTCCTCTTGTTCTAATCTTGTCAACCAGTACAAGTGACCAACTAAATTCCAGTTATTTATTTCCAAAAATTTTGGAAAAAGTATAATTTGATAAAAAAATAAGGATACTTTTTTGCTGTTACACCAATTACAATTCAAATGCTTTTTGTTCTATTTTTTTACCAATTTCAATTTCAAAATGTCTCAATGGTGCTATAATAAATAAACTTCAACACTCTTACAATAACACTGTGTTACATTCTTTGAATCCTAGCCCATTTGCAGAAGTGACTATGCTTACCATTAAAAGATAACCTTTCTAAAATAGTCAAACATGAAATTAGAAAAGACTTCCCTGTTTCAACTACCTCAACCTGGTCAGAAACACAGATGAATTTTATAAATCCTAGAAAAACTTTTATAAGTCCTAGGGAAAATGTATAAATTTGCAAAACTAATAAATTTTATTGACTAATTTCTTAAAATAATGGTAGAAAGTAGAGTGCAATACAAGAACTTAATTTTTAAAACCACAATTATTTCAATCTTGAATATCAACCATTTATAAAGGTGCTTTTCTCTTTTCCAAGTACTGGTAAAGGTTATCAGTATTTGGGAAGGCTTTAAAGACACAAGTTATGGTGCTAATGTGCTTTTACTTTTAAAATCCTCCATTGGAGTTGTCTTGCATTCAAAAAATAAATGCACACCATCTGTCAAAAAGATTTATTGGCGTGTCAGTTCAGGAGATTTCTTCCTTCTTCTTGTAAAAGTCAACAACAAAATTCAAATTAGGGGCTGCTTTTGTCACAATAACACAGAGAATATGTTGAAATCTTCCTTGTAAACTTGTATGTGGTTGTTGATCTTTTTTTTTCCTTACAGACACCCATAATAAAATATCATAATAAAACATTCCTGGTACTTGTCACTTTTTATAAATTTAACAAATGCTTGTCTACACTCAGAAATTCTAGTGATTCCCCCAACTCCCCTCCCACCCCCCCAAAACTGAATTCTAATACACTTGCAAAGGGTTAGAACTTGACAATAAGGTAGGAACTGAGACCCTGGAGATAGACCAGAAGGGAGAAGGACTGGGATCCTGGAAGACCTGGGACCCCCCAGCAGATATAAGAAGAGAGAAAAGTCAATAACAAGAAAACAGCCCATGACACTATCACCAGTTAATCCATGTTAGGACATTGGCCAAAGTTGATGAATCAAGAAACTGCACGATCATTACAGCTCATCCTCTATCCTCAAAACATGAACCTTACTATAAAAACTCCAAAGTTGTTTCACCAACAGCAACCCCTTCAGGCGCCCTCCCCAGTGTGCCCGGTGCTTCTTATCTATCCTTGCATAAATCGTCTCAAGCCTGCTTGTGGCTGGCAGAAGTTAGCCTGCTTTTTATCATCCCTTGCAGTTTTGCTGCCAGGAGCTGGCCTGTGTCTTTAATAAACTTCCTTCAGCTTGCTTGCTTAAAGCAGTTTGCGTGTGGTGGTGCAATTCTTTGTTACACAGGCTGGGGTTCCCGGTTCGGCATATCATGTTACGTCATATCACGTCACGTCACACTAGCTTAACAACGCAATGAACTTTAGAAATAAAAGATAATAGAAACTAAGTTCAGAACAGAAACAATGCTCAGAGGGGAGTCTTACAAGTCATTTAGATAATATTTAATGAACATTTGGGCATGATAAAAACTGAGGGCATTCTATTTGAGTTAGCCCCTGAAATTAGGAACAAAGTAAATGAAGGTATCCAGGTGGTAGCAACAGGAAGAAAGATGCTATTAATTTATCAGGAGGTAAGTGAGATATAGCAAAACAGGCATTATTTGTACAAATAATTATAAGCTTAGGCATTTTCTACCACTGTTATTGTAACAGTCATCCAAGGAAAGGGGGAAGTTCCAAAATCCCAGTTCCACCCTAAATAGGTGGAGCTGAGCAGGGGTAAAAAATTCTGCAAAAAGGACAGAAGGAAAGGAGAAAAAAAAAAAAAAAAGCAGGATCAAAAGCAGCAAGGAGACCTGGAAAAAGCACATAAAGCAAAAAAACTGCGCTAGCTTTTTGGTCTTAGACTGGTTGAAACAGATGTGGGTGAGAGACCCTTAGGGAGGTTAACAGTGGCAGCTTTCATCTTAATTTTAATTTTGCTCTTTTCCTCCCAGATTTGTCTGACTCTTTCTGACCCTTTTCTATGGGTCTCTACTGAAAGGTCCTTTAGACATGTGGCAGACTTTTGGGCCTTGCTTTAAGCCAATCCTATTTAGCTAAACTTTTACCCTCAAAAAAATAAATAACTTTAAATGCTTAACTTAGTAGCTATGTTCTTTATCCTTTTGGTATTATACCCTAATTGTATTAAAGTTCCTTTCCATTAAAAGTTTTATATGTTTATCTTAATGCAGAGGATGGCAGAACCCATTCAGAGAGGGCAGGTTTGGGGGTTCTGGAGTGCTCCTCTCCCTGCCCTGTAACATTATTACTGTCCTTTTGGGTTAGCCCCTTCTCCACAATCAAGATTTTATTCTTTTATAGTTTATTATTGTTGAAAATAATATGACCTTACACATCTGAGTTTACATTTTGAAATTTTCTCTCTGTGTATAGCTTACAAAAATAATAACTTTCAAAAACAAAATTACCAGTAAAGACTCAGTTCATTTATTCTCCATGCTGGAGGGAACCAATGTCACTTTCTAATACATCTTTCTAGAAATATAAGCATACATACATACAGATAGAGCTGTTGATAGATAGATGATAGAAAGTCAATTATGCATTTAAAATTAAATTGCTTGGGGGCCTCTCTGGTGGCACAGGGTGTTAAGCACCACACTATGAAGCATCCACAGCCAGGGAGTTTCGATCCCTGGCCAGGGAGGTGATCCACATGGTGCAGCAGACCTCTCCTGCCTCGCCCACTGCTCCCCTCAGTAGTGTACTTCAGTAGATTTGCCTGTTCTGTTCCCCATTCTGTCTCTGGTGAATCCTCTCACCCCCCCCCCACATACCTCTGGCCTGTACCCCAGTTCTTGTATGCATAAATATATATTTTTTTAATTAAATTAAATTACTTCGATGTCTATTTCAGGCAGTTTCAAGGCCAGAAATATTTGGTTTCTTTCTTAAATGGTATCACCTTGCCTTTCCTGCCTCCCAGCTTCACTTTCAAGGACTTTTACATAAAGACCAACTAGATAATTCAGGACCATCTCCCCAGCTCACAGTTAGTTGATTAGCACCCTTAGGTCCATCTTCAACTTTAACCCCTCCTTGCCTGGTGTAGTGGCAGAAAGGGCGTGGCACTGGAGCAAGGTTCGGGATGGTTCTGGGCAGACAGGTCAGGGAAGGAGCGTCTTGGAGCCCTCGGTGGCTTTTCATACTTTTATTTAGTAGAGGTGGCCAGGTACATGACAGGCATGGGTGCCGGGGGCCAACCCCCAGCGCATCTCACCCTCTCACCTGCTTCTTCTCTCTCTGCTGCTGCTGCTCCTTAGTCCTGTTGGTTCTGTCGGTCGATCCTCACAGTTCTGTCTGTTGGTCCTTGCAGTTTTGTCTGTTGGTCCTCGCAGTTCTGGCGTCCTCATGACGCCACCCATTTATGCCCGTGTCCCAACTCAGGTGTGCCCACTTGCGCATGCCCACCCTGGAATGCTCGCAGCACTGCAGGTGTCCATCATCAGTGGTGGGCTGGTGGAAATACCTGATCAACCTTTACCCTACACCTGGGTTCTCTCTGGTGCTTCCTTCTCATGGTCTTGTCTCTTGTGTAGTCACGTGTCCTCTCGTAGTGGTTCTTGTCCAACTGATACTGCCCTTAGAGCCTCAGCCTCCAGGCTCAGGTGTGACCGCTTACATATGTCCCATCACACTCTGGTGTCCACCATCAGGCATGTGTGCCCGCACCCACTGTCCTGAGGGCCCCCTGCAGTCAAGGCCATAGGTGATAGCCACAGAGATTAGCCACGTAAAAAAGCTTGACCAATTCCCTTACAATCAGCCAGTTTAGGTTTTTGCATCTAAACATGTTGAGTAGGCCAGAGACTAGTAAAAGCAGCAATGCCAACAGCAGAAGAGATTCAAGAAAATGGAAAAGACAAGACGCTAAGTTCAAATATTTATAGTGTGTAGAAATAAATGTAGGAAAATCCACTTTGTATCCAATGATGAAAACTTGGCAGTCCATGAAAAAGTATTCATCTTTCATATCATCTAAAATGATTTATACCTTGAAGACAAAGCTGAAGAAGATGTTTGGCCTCTGCTACACACATTATATTTAAATTTCATGAGTGTAGTGCCAGGAAGGCATGGAGCAGGTTCTCAATGATTCCGGCAGACAGGTCAAGGAGGAGTCCTGGAGACCTCAGTGACTTTTTCACGCTTTTATTACTGTTTACATCTTTAGTGACCAGGTACACAGCAAGCAGGGAGGCCGGGGGGCCAGGAGGCTGGTAGGCCTCCTAGCCCCCAGCGAAACTTCACTCTCTGGACTCTCTAGCCTCTGCTTCTTCTCTTTCTACTCGCTACTCTTTCCTGCTGGCATCCCCCTGATGCTGTCTTTATATACCCCGTGTCTCAGGCCAGGAGCGCCCACTTGCTCATGCCCACCCCCTAGTTAAGATGCCCGCCATGGGGCATGCGTGCAGGACCGCAGGTTTCCATCATCGACACCAATGATGGGAGGGCAGAAAAGCCTGATCACTTTCCATTTACCCTACAATGAGAAATCACAGAATTTCCTGTAAATGTGGCTTCTTTTGTGTTGCACAGAAAAAGAATGTCAAATTCATATCCCTTCTTGAGCCAAGATATAAAGGAAAACTATTATCTTTCTCTGATTGTACTAGACTAAAAACACATTTTTTAAACTCTAAAACTCAAATCTTTGCAGGTTTGAGATAACTGTAATGCACATATAAATCTTTACTTATTTTTTTGTTTATGCATACAAGAACTGGGGTACAGGGCAGAGGTTCAGGGGGCTGGTGAGAGGAGTCACTAGAGACAGAGTGAGGAGCAGAACAGGCAGACCTACTGAAATACACTGCTGAGGGGAGCAGCGGGCACCACCAGGGAGGACCCCACATCTAAATCTTAATTCTGCAGATCACCAAACTGCTTCATAATCTAAATAAATGTTGTAATTTTCTCAGTTTATATAGTTGTAGAACTACAGAACTCCCAAATTTCAGTGGTGTAGCGGCAGGAAGGGAGCACTGGAGGCAGGGTTCGGGATGGTTCTGGCTTTTGGCTTTTTATACTTTATTTAGTAGAGGTGGCAAGGTACATGGTAGGCATGGGTGCCGGGGGGGCTGGCAGGCTGGCAGGCCTCCTTTCTCGCTGTTCTGTTGGTCCTCACAGTTCTCACAGTTCTGGCGTCCTCATGACGCCGCCCATTTATGCCCGTGTCCAACACAGGTGCGCCCACTTGCGCATGCCCACCCTGGAATGCTCGCAGCACCACAGGTGTCCATCATCAGAGGTGGGAGGGTGGAAATACCTGATCAACCTTTACCCTACAAGTGGGTTTATGGAAGAATTCTCTTCAGACATTCCTGTTTCACATTAAATTAGTCCAGGCATCTAAAACAGGACCAATTATCAGTAATAATATGTCTGCCTTCCTTGAAACGCAAGAGGCCCACCAAAAATAAAAAAGAAAATCAATTCTCATACCTCACTTCCACCACTGTTTATTGTTTCCAGATTTGTAGCTAGAGTCAATTCCCTGAAGGCTCGGAGTGGGTAATAATTAAAGATAAACCTCAGGAGGAAGCTTACACGTAAAGAGAATGGAAGGATTTCATTAATTTATATTGTGTAAAATCTGGGCAATGTGCGTGGGAATGGATTCTCAGGAATTAGACAAAGAAGAATTGTGAAAGATTAGATATCCAGATTAGAAATATATATTTTTTCATATGTACTGCAACAGAGAGCTCTAAGAAGGTTACAGTCATTTACATGATTGGGTAACTGAACTCTACGTCATAGGTAACCGGAATTAAATAATTTGCAGATACCACCAATTTCCTAGCAGATGGGAAGTGCAATTTACAAATTTAAGAGAAATGTTAGCATGAGCAGTATGTGAAACACCACTTACCTTCTGTGTTCTTAAAGTGGACAAACAAGGTCCTTAGAAATACACAATGAGGTGTATGTCAGTATGTGATGCCATTTTATTTATCATTAAATAAAACTTTTTACCTTCAAATTGGTATTTTAACAGAGAATAGTTCATTCATCAAATTTTATCTTACAAGTCTTGAGGATGATATTTATATAATCATACAGCATTTTGGAAAATGCAATAAAATAAGAAGAAAAATGAATTTCCATGTCCCACATCAATGGATTTTCCTTAAAGTATTCTTTGTGTATCTTAACATAATTGTGACAATTTTGCACATGTAACTTTGTATTCTACTTATTTCATAGAACATGATACCATTTAATGTATGAAAAGACTCCTTTTGATCTTGGTAATCATTAAGAAAAATATAGAAAAAACTATTTTTACAAAGTAATGACTCCAGAGTTAGAAATCACATTGAAGTGACCCTACTTTTATCTAGTTTATATTAAAATTTCACTTGTCTGGTTTATATCTTAGAGGAATAGGCTTATTTTCAAAAGTGAGTCATAAGCTGTGGAAAATATGTTCCTTTCAGACATAACTCTCCATTGAGTCATAACTCACTGAGAATGATACAATAATGGTAATAAAAAAAGTTTTATATATGACAGAGCATGCATGAAAGCTCTCCCCAGATCTTCATGTTCCCCTGTTTGCTCCCCTAAGTTTTTCAGAAATTTTAAAGAACAACTTATTGAGTCAATGTCATAAAGAAAAAAAAATTGTTCATACTTTTTAAACAAATTCTTTTCTCATGTAATTTTGCTCTTTTTTCTTTTCATGTCTTTAAACATTTTTAAAAACATATTATCCTTTAAAAATCTAGTGACTACTAAAATGCACAGAACTACTTGACATCTTTAACATAGCTGACATGATTTTTATTAACAGAATTGGGCCTATCCATTGTGAATGATAAATTTTACATACGGAAATTACTGTATGTCATGCCAGTTTATTAATGATAGAAAAGCAAACAGAGACTTTGAAAATGAAATTTTGAAAATGAGACCTTTCATAATTAAGTAGGTGGGAGCAAAATAAAAAGTCTTAAACTGTATCTTAGATCAGATTCCTGAGGGAAAAATAAATAATAAAATAATGACTTCTCTCCAGAAGATTTATTGAAAAGACCCTTCCAAAAAAAAAAGGCAAAGGTTTGGACAGAAGGGTAAGCTGACCCTCATGCAATTGACACTAAAATTTTGGGTACTCCTACAAGAAGCTCTAGAACTTAGATGGCCCTTCAGAGTTACTATAACTCATAGTAAGAGGGGGTGGGTCTGTGTATCTTTAACACAGTAGTCGCTGACTATGGCCTAGAACTTGAACTTGGTGAGGTTTACTTTCAGTAAGTCAGTCTTAATGACTGAGGGCAATTCTCAGTTAGAGATGTCTGTGAGTTCTCAGTGGCGGATATTCCCAGGGTTGATACTTTGGCTTTGAAGAGGGAATATGATTTGATCAACATATACAGTACAAGTTTCTACTCTATGCTCAGAATGCTGCTAAACAATTTAGGAAAATATAACAAATAATTCCTCCTTTATGAGAATCTCTCATCTATAATAGATAAATTTGAACCCCTCTGAAAGGGTACAAACATTTTCAAGGCAGTGAATAATTAAGTGTTAAATAGTGCTGAGTCAATCATAAGAGATACGGACAATTCCCGGGAGGAATTGCCCAGTATGGTTATATTGTCAGGGTAGCATTTTAAAGAAGATAAAATGGAAGTTGTACAATAAAAAGGGGCATGGTATACATAAATACTGAAGAAAAAGAAAGCCATTTTAGACTAAGAAACAAAAGAAGAGGGAAAATAGAATCTGGAGCGATTATTCCACGCTCAAGGGACAGTGAAGAATCCAAACTATCTAAACTCATTTTCATTTCAATGGAGCAACAATGAATTGAATTGAGCAATTGTCAAGTACAAAGCTCAGAACCAAGTGCTCAAGAAGATTTAAGAACAATGAGGGATTATGAGATTTACTAAGAAATATGTCTCGAGATTAAACAAAGGTTATATTAGAAAGATGCAAGGCACTAGAAAGGCTGAAGAACAATGGTGTCCAGATGGAGGTCCTCCAGAGAGACTATGAGGAGGCTGGCATTTGGGAAAGAATTTAAGAAACAGAATGTTTCCAGATAAAGAATGAAAGAAGGTCCACGCGCTAACAACAACAAAAAGCCCTGTAAGGTAAAAAGTACAGAGCTGAAAGGTATTTTTGGCAGTTTAAACTAGCCAGTTTCACGTGGAGACTGGGTTTCATGTGTTGGTCTAATAGAGGAGGCTGAAGGATGGCCTGGGCCAGAAACTTAGAAAAGATGAATATTTAGTGTGCTTCTCAATGCAGAGCCATAGAAAACTTTTACATGTTGGAGGGTTGTTACTTGAGAACACAAGGTCAAGGAATAAATTCAGAGATAGGATGAAATTTACAAGAATAAAAAGATATCTATTATGGAAGAAGAAAGGATGAACTTACATTTTAGGGAAAAGGGAATGAGACTAAAGGAATTTGGCAAGAAATCACACATTTTCCCCCTCAGGCTGAAGAGAGTCCCAAAGCTTAGACGTATTTGTTGGGTAAAGTAGGTTAAGAGGGGAAAATGGGGAGAGCAAAAGGAGGACATCAAAAGTCATGCAAGAATGTTTCTGTTTAATAAGAACTGAGTGGAAAGTTACACAATTTCAGGCTTACTCACAGCTCTCTACGTGGCAGTTCAACATGACAGTGTTTCATTTGGAAGGATGTTCGAACATGATAAAATGTGTGACTGATTGAAGAATACTAGGTCAGGGGTGGCTAAGTTGATTTGGAAATTATCCTTACACAGATGGTGGATGAAATCATCTGGCTCCAGAATGAAACCATTAGGGAGTAAAACTTCCAAAAGAGAGGAGAAAAGGACAATATGGTGTGTACGTGGCAGGAAGAAAGATACAAAGGAAGCAACACCCAGGGTCTGATTTGACATCCTGTCCTTTATAGTGGTTGAGAAAAGGAAAATTTAATTTTGAGGATAAGGTATTGATTCAAGGGCTATAAAGAGAGAAGAAACTGAACAGAAGGAAGATTTCATTAGTGTTAGTGATAAAAATGATTTGTGTCTGATATTCAGATTTTTCTTGAATTTAAACCACCTGGAGACCATTCTCAGTGGAATCAGCCAGAGTACAGATTTGAAGGTGGGAAGGCAGCTATAAGAACCCAGGTCACACAGTATTATGCAAGGAAAATGGCAGATGTCTCGGAGGGACTTGGGTTGTAGCTTCCTGTTTGAATCTTTAGAGCTTACATTTTGACTACAGATGTCTTCAATTTACATTGCATTTTTCTCATTAAAGTGCCTATTGTGATCATTCTGTATCTCCAGCTGCCTTTGATTATGCGATTTAACTCATAATAGTGTCAACTACTGGGAAAATTGTTCACTTTAACATCACATACCAGTTGAACCCACATTTTGAACTTCATAGATGTACAAACCAATTTCTACCAATATTGGCGGCATTGAACAAAAATTGCTTATACATACATATGCATATACTTTTGGAATGCAATTCTTCAATTGTGGTGAATTATATTCTTCAGTAAAAATAAATACAATCTTTGGTCTGTTTATGTGACTTGTTAGACTGTCATATGGTAAAATATTAATGTCAATTAAATATCATTTTTTAAGGCTTATTTATGTATAGAAGAACTGGGGTGTAGACTAGAGGTCAGAGGTAAGAGGATTCACCAGAGACAGAGTGGAGAACAGAACAGGCAGATTGACTGAAGCACACTGCTGATGGGAGCAGTGGGCACGACAGGAGCAGTCTGCTGCACTATGTGGGTTATCACCCTGACCGGCAACAGAACTCAGGCCATAGCAGTGATAGCACAGAGATTTAACCTCTAGGCCACCAGGGAGGCCCAAATATTATTTTATATATTGCGATTGCCTCCAAAATAAAATCCAGTAGAAAATTATAAGCATAAATTAATTATACAGAATTATGCAAATTTAGTAAAATTTTAGCTTTAGGATTCCCAGTGATAACAATCTTCATTTCCAACCAGAATTTGCATCTTTCTTCATATGTTCTTCTACTGGCTTTCGTGAGTAGAGTTATGCAGTAAGATTGCATTATCGTATCAATGCAATTCTTTTCCAAAGTTCATGATTTCTTTTAACTACCAAGGTTTAAGATTCTAGGAAGTAATATTCCTAGGGATAGAATTTTCTTTTTTTTTCTCTTTCCCTTTAAATAGCAGTGTTCCCTAGTGGTCTGTCCTTATGTTAGCTTATGTTCTTTTATACCCATCTTGCAGTCCAAAGCTCTAACAGCTCTTCTAAGTGATGACTTACATATCTTTAGCTATTAACAGATCTATCTCCTGCTGTGTGCTCCATAAACATCACATACATCCTCAGCATCCCCTCTTCTCTTTTTCTTGCACTCAAACTACCGCCTTGACAACTCACTTGGGGTTCCCTGAACAAGCTGTTTAAGAACTCCACAGCTTGATCTATGTTGTTCTTTATAGGTAGCTCATCTCCTTCCTTGCTTATGGCACTGCCATTATCCCTCAAGATTCATCACAAAAAGTTTCTCTTAATCTTCCTTACTTTCTCTCCTCTCCAATCCCAGCCTAATTTCCAAGGCTTAGTCTTATAGTACCACTATGCATACTTCATTAGCATTAGTTATCACCACGTACTTATTCACTGCAGTCCATATGTTGGTTTGTTTTACCACTAAATGTTAAAAACTATTTTTAAAACTTGGAGTGATTTTGTGTAGCAACAATTGAGTTTTTACATTTTACATTCCAAATAAAAAGTATGCATCCATAACAGATTCTTATCCAGTAAATCTGCCACCATTATGAAGCTGGTTTTCTCATGCGAATTCTAAGTTCCACTCTGCATTTGTGTTTTTTTAAATTATATCGTCATAGTAAAAATGATTACATATTGTCACGCAAAAATGATGGCCCTTGAAGATTCCCAGTGTTTCCTGTTCTTTCTCATACACAACTTACCCCTGACCATACTAATTCCTTACATTTACAGGAAATCTGATAAAACAATCTAAGAAATGAGTTTGACTATGCTTCTATAGCTAGTGTTTTCCTGTATCTTATATATATCATATAGTCAAATATTTAATACTTTTCAATTTCTAATACACAGAATTGAATATTGGTGCAGCTGCAATTTTTAATTTCTAATGATATTAACTATCTTCCACATGATAACTGGTGTTTATATTATGGGTTTTGTATATTATCTGTATAAAATATTCCATATTTTTGTTTTGTTTCTTATTGATTTCTAAGAGCTTTTAGCAAGTAAAACATTAAGCCTTTCTTTCAATTTTGTGACAAAATGTTTTCCCAGTCTGAGCATGCTTTTAAGCACACTTTTTGAGAATTTTATAATATAACTTTAAAATGCATTTTTATTTAATCTTCTTCCGTTGTGGTACAGTAGATTTTATCATTTTTTTTACATTTATTAAGACCAGTGACCCATCTTTAGACTCATCAATTGTTATCACTTCTCAGGCAATTTTTTATTCCAATCAGCTTTAGAATGGTTTTGTCACTTTTTCATGCTTTTAAATCTCTAGGAATTATGCTTAACTTATATATTAATTTAAAAAACAATTGCATTTAAAAGATATTGACCTTTCCCTTGTGAAAACAAGGCACATTTATTTCCATTTTAATCTTTTCTCAGCATAATCTCAGTTAAGAGATAGTGTTTTTTTTTTCTAATCAGGTTTCACAAATTTCTTATCATGTTTAGTCCTTAATGTTGTTTTGTTGTTATTTCCATATGGATACAGCCATTTCTTCTATTACGTTTTCTATCCAATAATACTAATAGAATCAGTAGTAATAACAATAAAATAGTAATAAATAATATGCAATAGTACATATATAAAATATGAAATATTTTCTAAATATACTTTTCCAGTTACACTATATGATTTTTTCATTATTCATTAAAAATGAATGTATTTTGACCAAACAAATACCAAGAAGTATGTTGGCTCCTTATAAGCATTCCTTGACCTTGTAACAAGTGTATTAGAGAAGGTTAACACTTAATAAAGTATTCAACTAAATAAAGCACCATAATTGTGCTATAAAGGAAAAGTACGAGGTATCAGAATAACAGGGAAATTTATCTAGTCTGGGATGTAGTGAAGAAATAGTTTAGGGGAGATTTCATGAGTTGGCATTGAGCATTATAGCTCTGAAGAATTAATACAAGCCCAGGTGAGAGATAATAGCAACATGGACTAGACCATGGCAGTGGGAAACAGTAAAGAGTTTAGCTTTAAAACATTTAGGAGGTAAAACTGAAACACTTAGAAATGGCAAGACACTGGCATGGTGAGGGAGAGATAGTTGACAAATGTGATTCCTTGTCAGGTTTTTGGTCTAAATGCATGAATAATGAGGCTATTGAGGGAGATAGAGAACACAGCACATAAACTAGTTTTGAGATTGAAGTATCATGAAAATTTTTTTGAACCTTTGAACTACAAGTACCTCTGAAATCCAAATTAAAATGGAAATATATGTCTTTCTAGATCTAGATCTATCTATCTGTCTATATATGTATGTATGTATGTATTTCTTGAGCTCCAAGATTTGTGCATTTGGATTTGTGCATTTGGAGTTATTGAGGTTGTAATAAAAACCATGAACATAGACAAGGGTTAGCGATGCAAGAGTATTAGTGTGAAGATAAAGGAAAAGATTGATCCCTGAGAATTACAACACTTAAATATTTGTGCAGAACATTGAATTACCAAGGGAAAATGATAGAAAAGTAATCTTGGATGAGCCAGCCATTTTAATGAAAAATCATATCCCTGGTGTGCTTCATTCTCCATATTTTTTTGTTGTTATTTCTGCATCATTGCTTTCCTTGACACTGTTTGACTTTAGTGCCAAAATTAACTTTTAAGACATTATATTTAGTCTCCCCTGAAATCTTCATAACTTCAAAGAAAAAAATTATCTTGAGATGCTCTTTATACTCAAAGGGTATAGGAACTCTGGGATAGTTAATTCTGGTTTTATTTTTCCAGATTTTTTTCATTGAGAAGCGATATTGTTTATTATTTCTTTGAACCTTTTTCAACTTGGAATAAATTATGTAAACTTGACCAGAACTTGTCAAATTTTACAAATTTTGAACTTTTTCAGCATTGTGGCCTTTACTTTCTTTCTGCTAATTTGGGAAATGTTCATTTATATTCTTAAATAAATAATAAGTGAATGTCATCAGCCTTCAAAGATGCAGATTAATTCACTTTTGATCAAATAGAGTTTGAGATGCTTAGTGGACATTAAAAGATGAAGAAATCCATTAACCTAATAGACCTATATCTAGAATTTAAGCAAGAAATTTGAGGTCTTAGGAATGGCCTGGGAAAGTAAAATTCCTAAGTTCCAAATAAGAACTTCTTTTTCTATAGGTGGCAATTATTGCTGTTTTTGACTTAAGAGAATCACCACATAGTTCTGGTTGATGTATCTGAATTACAAAGTTTGCATAGGTTGAACTTGAAAGAAACTTTCATACAAACAAGACTCACAAGTATCTTTAGATATATAAATATTCAAATTCAAGATGTCAAATTTAAATAGTTATCAACTTGGCAATGAACAATGTTATGAAATAAGTATTGAAAATAAAATTCTGAAAACATTAAAGTTAAATTCATGTGAATAATTTTGAGACATATGCTTCATTACCACAGGTTATTCAATCATGAAAGTCAGTTGCTTTTTCTTTTTATCAATAATACTACCCTGGCACTTTGAAAGGTATAGACACCAGTATTTAGTGTCATGTTGCCTTTGTAAATGATGTCGCAAATCAATTTTCATTTATAAACCAGTATGTACCTGATAGAAGATATTTGTTTTATCTTTTAAACAAATGGCAAATAATGATACCACAACACCTTACTTTTTACTACTGAAAATGAGATGAATGTAATCTGTTCAAGGAATGCCACAAAACAAAAATCATTGACATGACAAAAGCGTGCTTTTAATTAGATTCTTTGCAGAGATACATGACTAAAAGTTGTGTGCATGACTTGTCCTTTGGGATGGTCCCAGTTGTTTATTCTTAAAGAAAAAAGTAAAAATGGAACTAACAAATGCAATTAAAGGAGAAAAAAAAACTTGAGATACAAAGGGACCTACATGTTCTGGCCTAAAACATGAAAGATTTATAAAACATTCTAGATACAGTATGACAGATGAACAGTGAAAAGACATTGGAACAAAGCTCCTTCTTTCAGAAGCGGGAAGTCTAACAGTTGTGTCTTCATAAATTGATGAAACCATCTTTATTTTTAAGGAATTTTATAGAAGGAATTTTAGCACCATCATTAAAGGAAAAATAATAATAATACATTTTAGCCCTGCCTATCTCCAGTCTTGGAATAATAACAGAAGCATAGCACCTTTTAGTATCTAAAATATAAACAAGAATAGTAAGTCCATCCCAGCTTCTAGAGATGAGGTAGCTCATGCTAAGAAATGTTGGGTCATTTTTCCTATGAGAGTTCAAAGGCAAATGGTCTTATTCCAATCATCACATTTGATTAGAATCAGTTCCACAACTCTGAGTTTCTAAATCTTTTTCTTCATTATAACCTTCAGAATGATGAGATTGAAGGTATGGAAGACTCACAAATTTGATCCTATACATGTTTATAAAATTGAATGTGTAAATTAATTTGCATTCAATGTCTTCTTAATAAGAAAGTACAAATAGTATACTCATGTAATCCTATCTACACTGATAGAGTCAAGAGGGAAAAGATACCTTTAAATTGGAATGAGAAAGAAGTTGAAACAACCACCCTTAACAAAAATTGAAGAAGTTGAAATTATTTCACTGTGTTTTCCGACAGTCAACTAATTACATTATTTTTAAATTCCTTTTAAGATAGTGAGAAATGGTATTTTTTAAAGGTTCTCTTTACAGTCTCCATGATAATTATAGAAGATCAAGACATGCATACAGGTTTTAATCACATGATTAAATTTTGATTTAATTTTTGACTGATGATCTGGGAATGAGTGATCACAAAAGGGTACTATTTTCTATTTTTTAAACTGCAGCCAAGCGGAATAAAACATGTGTTGTGGTTTTACATACCCCACTCTTTAAGCTACCTGCCAGGAAGAAGAATTTTTTCATAAATACTAAGCAACTTGTCATTACATTAAAATAAATTGAAGAAAACAGATTTATTTATTCAATCAGTTTACTTTTTAAAAGGTGGTCATTATCATTGGTCATCTTAAACCTAAACTTCTGTGTTGAAAAATATTTTAAATCAATTAAAACTTGAGGATTGTAAGTAAAATAAATATCTGAAGGATAAGGAGGCCAGGCACTTAAGATAATATATACAATGCTGACGCAGGATCAGTCATTACTTCAAGAGTCTCAGGATCAGCTTCAAACAGTCAAAGTTCTTGAGAATGGTGGTGGTCACTGATGGTGGGGTGGTGTTCATTGTCGATGTATCTCAGCTTGCTTTATACAAAACAAACTGGCCCAATTTCAATACCAAATTCCTGATCTGCACTGCCAACATCCACAGGGGCGAGATCGATGATGGGCAAGCGTGCCACATTCTGTGTTCTATATTCAAAGATGGTCTTGCCCATATTTCCATTTCGTTTCTGTAATTAAATGGCATAAAAGGTTAACAGTATATATAAATTTTTCCAAAGATTTTAGATAGTAACTTCCAAAATAGCTATTATAATGTAAAAGCAATGATTTTTAGAGCACCACTAAAATTCTAGAAGTGAAACTTACAAATCAGTGAAAATTACAAAGTGCCTCAGATAGATCAAACATTTTGTAATCAAGGTATTTTAAGCATGGAACTGGATTAAATAAATTAAGAAGCCTGCAGGAAACCAAGATGAGTTTGCAGAAGAGTTGGATCAGCATCTCTTATTACTGTTTGTTTTTGTTGTTATTATTAACTAACACACATTCAATAAGAACTAGGAGTTAACTATTGGTATAATGTTTTTTTAAGCACAATTGTTATATACAGGTAGGACATATGATTTACAACCTCACCCTAGGGAACAACAGTAAATAACTGATGTGCTTATATACATGTGTGCTTAAACAATTATATAAAACTGTGCCAACCATTCATGCTATGACAATGTTTTTAGCAAAAATAATTTTTTCTTCAACCAGATCAACATAAATTAAAAGAACTTACGGAGCATGTATCTTGAAGAACTGTATATCTGAATCTAGCATTTCCCTCTGCCTTGATTTCTAAGTCATTTGACCCCTTAAGAACCACAGCTTTCCTGAGGTTCTTAGCTTGATCATCCATGTATCCTACACTGTTTTTACAGATGTAAGTAATGTTTTGGGAGGCTTCTTTGGATAGAAGGCGCAAGAAGGTCATTTGAGTAATGGCCGCATTCGGTGATTGGTGGTCTCCATAAGTAAACTAGAAAAAAACAGAGAGTTCTTATTTAATCAAGTATTAAAGGATTTTTATAATATTGTTTATGTGTACGTTTTGTGTATTCTACACTTTCATGTAATAAGTATATATGATATATATATAAACATCTTAAAATTTCTACAGATATTCTTAAAAATCTCTGTCTTAACTACCCCACACAAGAGGTGATAAAGCCAAAAATAATTAAAATTTACCAAAGAAAGTTTAAGTATTTTTAAATGTTTTTTCATTTGTTTGAAAATTATTGAATATTACATTTTAGAAGTCATATATTTGAGTATTGGCTCAGATATTCAATTGCATATTAAAATAACTCATTTTTATTACAAATTAGAATTAGAATTAGGAGGTAGCTATTGGTATAAAGTCTTTTTAGATACAACTGTTATATATTGGTAGGACATATGATTTACCAGGTTTCTGTGTGATTCACTGTAAATCATATGTACTAAATATTATATTAAACACTTTATGCTAACACAGAGATGAGATAAATACTATCACCCTCACTTTTAGATGGCACAACTGAAGTTCCAGAAGGTTACGACTTCCTATGTTCCCAAAGTCAGTAAGATTCAGCTATGAGTAAGCCAGATATCTAAACATCACATAGAATCCCTGTCCATGCCACACATGTTAAAGGAAATACGATTAAAACTAATTACTTCTCTATATTCCATACATGAGATTATGGTCATTTAATTTTATGTTAATTCAATTCTTTGTAAAACTTGTTTATGCAATAGTATTGCAATTTTAACTAAGGAGGCTATATCACTTCACAATAAACATGGCAAGATAAACTTGATCCAAAAATTAATAGTGCATTCATAATCATTTATAAATTTATAATAATTTCCATTTATAATAATTCAATAAATACAACTGTGTATAAAAAGTAAAGGTAAGCAAAGAATATAATTTAAAGTAAGCATATTAAATTACCTGAGATCCTCTATTCATATCAAGACCATACCAAACAAGTTTATGGTGAGGAGACCTACTGGTCCACCAGGTTTTACATGGTACACTGGAAGGGTTTGCTGAAATACATGTTTCTCCTGTTTCCATGTTGCAGTAAACTTTGATTGCATCTTCAACAGATCCTTGGTTAGGATCAATCCAGTATTCACCTATTTTCCAAAATAGAAATATTTGCTAAATAAATATTACTTCAAATATGACTGTAAACCTCAAAATAATTATTAGAGGGTTTGAAACTATTACCTCATCAAGAACTCTTTTAAGGCAGAGAGATGTGGAAATACTCCAGAGCTAAGGAGAAAGTAACTATTAAGTATTTGAGTCCTTTCCACATGCTAGGTATTGATCTAAGGCACTTTGCCAAACTCTGTACTTAAGGTAAAAAAAAATCTATGTGAAGGAAATACTATTATCTCCATTTTATAAATGAGAAAACTATACCAAAAAAAGATAATCCACAGGGAATAAGTGGCTTTGCCAAAATAGATATATCTATTTATTTATAATGCCATTTCTCAAATTATAATTGGAATGTAATTGAAAAACACTTTTTAAATCTGACTAAAGTAGGGAAATGAACTGAACTACAATGAGAAGGACATGAATTATCTCACTGGTCCAATGTAAAATTGATTTTATCATATCACATAAGAGATTATTAAAACATACTATACCAAGACACCAAGGCAATATTTAGTGCTGGTCATATACACAAACAAATATATACTTTTGCACATACATACATGTATACACTTGTATGTATATTCCCATATATAATATCAGTTTATATGTATAACATGTTTTAAAAAATACATTTTAAATAAAATCAAGTCCCTTGCTCTTCAAAGGTAGCAATTTTAGCTATATGTCTCAACGTCATGTCACAATTAACTGAAACTGATTCATAGCTCATTGCCATCACCTAAGATCCCTCTTTTCCATAGCTTAATGCAAACTTTAGACATGGTACATGCAACTTGGACAGAAAAATTAATTTCAAAAACTTAAAGTTTCAATATAACATAATCCTGACAGCAGAAATTTCTAAAGTGTGATTTGTAGAACAACAAGCTACATGAAAGGTATTCACAGTCAAATAAATTTGGGAAATAATATGTGCTTTACTCTTGATGATATAATGATATGTTTGCATAATAAATCCCTGATAAGTAAGGTAAGTATATAAACATATTCAATCTTACTTAATCAAGTATTTAAACATTCTCTACATTACATAATCACAAAAATTACCAATATTTTAAGATACCCGGAACTAACAGCGCTGTGACAATGACTCCTAGTATGTTGTCTGTTATAATACTTATCATCTTACCCTGTAAGTTTCATTCTATTGAATGTCCTCATGACTAAACCATAAACTCTGTGACATGATTATCATGTTATCTTGTGTGTCTTTCACTAGGTAGAAAGTCAATGACATTTTTGTAATGCACTTGAAAGTAACAATTGGGAAAAATGTGCTGCTGTCTACTCACCACTTTGCTTTGCAGAATGACAAAGCTTTAAGTCATCACAGGTTCGGGCTGGATGTTTTCTAGAGCCATCAGGGCTGCGCATGGTTTCAATCTGACTACTGAGTGACTTCAGAGTAGCATGGACCCCTGGGTCAGTTTTGTTTTTGTCATCAGGAGCTGCCTGATCTTCAGTAAATTCTGGAAGTGGATCTGACATGCTGTCATCATAGTGCCCCATGATATCCCCAAGAGCAGCTGTAAGGTGGCCAGGGGGCCCTGGCGGGCCAGGTGGGCCAGGCTCACCAGGAGGACCCTATTTTTTTAAAAAAATGGAAATAAAATTACATTTTAGAAGGTTATTTTTTCACTTCATTCAAAAGCTCTGGAGGTACTTGGTATTTAGAGAGCTACAATGCAACACACTAACTTGATAATACCCAGAAACTTTGACTCATGACCTTTTTAATTAGATGGTTCTAACCGCCAATATTTCAAGGATGAGAAATGATACACTACTGGGGTCTCCCTGGTGGCACAATGGGTTAAGCAATGCACTGTGAAGCATACCACAGCCACTGCAGCACGAGTTCGATCCCTGAACTGGGGAGGTGATCCACATGGCACAGTAGATCACTCCTGCACTCAGCAGTGTATTTCAGTCCATCTGCCTGTTCTGCTCCCCCCTCTGTCTCTGGTGAATCCTCTCATCCCCCACCCACCCACCCACACACACCTCTGGCCTGTAACCCAGCTCTTGTGTGTATAAATAACTAAATGTTAAAAAAAATGATACACTACTGATTTTCAGGCAATATATTTGCAAGTCAACCTCTGAGATAAATAAAGATCAAAGCACAAAATATTTGCTCTGAGGTTTAACTGGAAAATGCAATGTATTTTTCTAAGAACATGCAGGTATGTATTACTTTCCAAATTATTTTGGACAAGGCACAACTAAAATGTTTTTGAAGGATTTATGGACAGAAACTGAATGAGGAGGTACAGAGGGAGTTACAGGTACTGGTTCTATAACACTGCATATCAATATCAAGGAAATATCCACAAAAGAATTTCCCTTTACTTCCAAACAAGTGTTAAGCATAAAGATTTTTTTCTATGTACATTAATTAGTGTGTAGACCAAAGTTCTCTCCAAAAAATAAAATCATGTAAAGTTTTGAAGAGTACTCTTACTTATAGTCAGAAAAGAATATTAGGGAGATAAACATAAAAGTGGCAGAGGCTAAGAAGTAGATCCTCTCAATTAATTTCCTTCTGCATTTTCCCAAAGGGGAACTCAGCAACTTGAAAGAATCAGCCAACAACCTTAAGAGACAAGTATTCCACATCTCATGGGGGAGCACAGTCCTGGCAGTAGGAAGGTCAGAGTTCTAATGCTGGTTCTGCTTCAACCTCCAGTACCAACTATTTCCTCACCCGTAGGATTGTCTTACCCAATTTTTTCTTTAAAGTCATAAGTCTATGCAATAATTTATGCTAATATCAGGAGAACAGATTTTGTTTTCTCTGAAGAACCAGTAAACCACAAAATAATGTCAATCAAGGGGTACATAAGTCAAAGATATTCCAATTCTGTAACTGTTTCCCATTCACAGAAATAAATGGGAAATAGTCTTCTTGCCAGAGAAAATATGAGGCTATTTGTTCTATATAATAAATAACAGAAACTTGGTTTGTTGATATTGAGAGTAAAAGGCAGAGCTGGAGGGCCTCCCTGGTGGCTCAGTACGTTAAGCAATGCACTATGAAGCAAACCGCAGCCACTGCAGCACAAGTTCGATCCCTGCTGCCAGCCAGGCAGGGCACCAACATGGTGTGGCAGACCTTTCCTGCTGTGCCCGCTGCTCCCCTCAGCAGTGTACTTCCATTGATCTGCCTGTTCTGCTCCCCGCTCTCTGTGGTGAATCCTCTCACCCCCCTACACCTCTGGCCTGGACTCCAGTGCTTGTATATATAAATAAACAAATCTTTTTTTTTTTTTAAAAAAAGGCAGAGCTGGAATAAAGATGTAACTATATTCAAACAGGAAGAACCACCAGACTCACAGACACAGACAGAAACATACATACACACACACACACACACACACCTATCCATGTGCATCTACATATTTGAGAATGTCTTCCAAAGACCTGAGAAGCAAAATGTTAACTAATGCAATTTACAGCTTTATGTAATCCTCTAGTCAATACTATTGGCACTTTTAATGAAAAGTTTTGATTGAAATCCTTTCTGAATGACATTTTCAATATAAATAACTCATAAACTTTGGGGTATTTTCATGAGTGACTACATTCATTTTTCTCATTTAGTATAGTTCCATTTAAAGCAAAGCATCTTTTCATAAGTTTAATTATAAATACAATCATTACTTGCTTGTTTTCTCTGGTATCACCTGAAGTGAATATATAACTATTGAGTTTAGATTTTATACATTCTGAATAACCTATATGAAAGTATTTGAAATAGTTACCCAGACAGACAAGCTCTGATATGACTGTTAAGTCTATAGTTTTCTTTAAATATCTTGTCCATCAGGCTACACAAACTCCTGAGATAGAATCTGAGCTATGGCAATCAACACCATTACTGGCATGCAACCCCCTGGGATTTTACCTCAGGTCCTGCTTCCCCTATACTGCCCCGGACACCAGGCGGCCCAACAGGCCCAAGTGGCCCAGGGTTTCCTTCTTTCCCAGAAGGACCAACTGGCCCTGGAGGACCCTGCAAGAAACAATGAAACGCTTAGACTGCATGTAGAAAACATTTACAATGTGTGTCTCTAGTTTCATTATAATGAAAAAATGAAAAATTTATAATGAAAAAAGTTTCATTATAGAGCTATCACAATGATTTCTTGATTCATTTTGCTAATGAACAATATATGGAGTCTGGCATTTTCAGGCATTTACTATTCATCATACATGAATTCACCATCAACCATGCATGATAAGAGATTATTATCAGTTAAAAACTTGAATAGACTAGCCATCTACTTTTATTAGGAAGAGTTATTTCATCAAGTCCAATATATTATAAACTATCACAAACAGTATTGTAAGCCAGTGTTGCCTCAATAAAATTAAAATTAAAATTACTGGGATATGTGGCTGAAACTCTATAAGTAAATGACCTATTTCTATTTCTCAAAAAAAGGAACTGAATTAACTAGGAGTATGAAAATGGCAGAATTTAGAGTGAAGGATGTAAGCTAAATTTATGTGTTTATACCCAAGAACTTCAGCATATATTAGTAATTTTAATACTGATGTTCTCAATTCTATATGTATTTAGATATAGAAATAATTATATATAATTATTTCCCTAAATGATTATGTGGGCCAATACTTTTATGACATTAATGACTTATTAAAGGTAGTATTAATCCTAATTATTTCTAAAATCTTCAAATGTTGGTTTCACTTAAAATTTTGTTTTGAAATCAACTTTCACAACTTCTAAGAAAGTATAATTATTTGATAGAAAATAGATACAGCTTCAAAATCTCTCTACTTCGTAATATATAATTTCAAAGGATGTGGAATATCAATACCTAAAATTTACACAAAGAATAGGAGGAATAAAACTTAAATTCAGCAAAAATATTATGATTACCAGATGTAATAGGGGAGCAGGTGGGGGGATAGGAAAGAGAGGTAGATGGAGTATGGGATTGGGTAGTTTGGTGGAGGAGAAAAAAAGGAGTTAATAGTCAATAAATAAAGGATAAGAAAATGAACTAACAGATGAGTATATCCACCCTAGGTAAGAGATTCTAATGTGGGTCATATTTTAGGATATTTCTACTTAAAAGTAATTACTGAAGGTTTGTTTCATACGGTTATGGCCAGTTTCAGAGAACATGGGCCAATTCCAGATGCATGAAATAAAAATGATACTCAAGCACCAGCAGCATGTCACTCAAAGTACTATTATTTACATCTGCAAATTATTCAATTTCATTACTTACTCTTGGACCAAATGGGCCAGGGATTCCAGCACTTCCTTGTTCACCGTTTGGACCCTAAGTGGAAAAGAAATGATGCCAAAATATTTACAAACTGATTTTTGTCCTTCTCAGCTTTAAATGTGTAGTCATCAACTTTAGTAGCATAAACTACTTTAATGAAGTTACTGTCCACTAGGGTGTCTACAGAGAGCTGATCAACACTAACGACAACTGCAGTCTATCCTTTTGTTGTATTTCTGCCCTAAAAATTTAAAGTTGATGTGGAGGCAATTGTAATGAACAGCTGACAATTATTCATCTAGTGAGTCATCAAAATAAAAATAAGCTGCAAAATGTCTATTTTTTTCTTTTTTAAAAATTATATATATATATATTACATCAGTTTTCTTTTCTGTACAGTGCATGCTTTCTCCCTTTAGATCTAAGTCCCCGCAAAATTCCCATCACCATTTCACTCATGCACCTATTTTTATAGACAAAGTTCATGTCAAGATACATGCATATTTCACAGAGAGGGCCAAATGCTATTTTAGGAAATAACTTACAGGAGGTCCAGGAAGGCCTTGAAGACCAGTGAAGCCTCTGTGACCCTTCTGACCTCGATCACCTCGGTCTCCATGATCACCTTTGTCACCGCGAGGTCCTTGGGGTCCCTAGAAATACAGTCATAGCTTCATATTGCCTGCTGAGACTATAATTTACTACAACTTTATTTTTTACAATTGTATTCACTGTAATTTTTAAACACTGAATTTTACATTTTGTTATCCAAATTGAATTAGAACTAGG
The DNA here is from genome assembly GCA_019455555.1 of Galemys pyrenaicus. NCBI lineage: Eukaryota > Metazoa > Chordata > Mammalia > Eulipotyphla > Talpidae > Galemys > Galemys pyrenaicus. Next base: position 5,560,309 of record JAGFMF010011702.1, on the reverse strand, counting down.
TATTTTTCTCTGTTTATCTTAAGAATTAGAAAAAAGTTGTTTGAACAAATGAGATTGAAGTATCATAATTAAACCAGTGTCCTTAAAGAAAGTACAAAGAAACCCAGTGTTTCCATATATGCAATATCTGTACCCAAATCCAGCAACCATGAGCCTGAGAATTAAGGAAAACAATAGTTAAGAAACATTGGGGGCTAGAAACTACATGGAGAATAGAGATGAAAATTACCTGATTGATCTGATTTGTGGAGGACATTTTTTTAAGCCCTGAGGAATAAAATCACTCAGAGGTCTAGTGGTTCATAGTTAACTAACAAGTAATGCAGGGTCATCTACCATAGAGTCAGCTTCTGTTGTTTTTAGAGTTTTCCTAAAAGAATTCAAATACTATCAATCTGACTTTGAAGGATGGATGATACTAGCAAATATCATGCAATAACAGCTGTCTCTGAGGTGAACTTTCCCCTTGTTAGTCTTTTTTTCTTTTTTTACTTCATTTTCTTTAAATTTTGGACATCCTAATTGTCAAACAGTATGGGAACCTTTATATAATAAAATCAAGATTAACTCTCAGTAACATTTACATATTTTAAATAATATTATACATTTAAATAGGAAAACCACCCTGAATGTTTTCATAATGTTAGAGAGGTTCTTTTATTAGGGGCATACCCCAAAACTTCAAAATAGAAGTAAATTAAACTACAAAGCGCCTGTTTAAATTAATTAAAATTCACTTACTCATGACAAATGAATCACATTATTTCTTCAAATGGTTAGAAAATCATTCACTTGACATAATAGGAACTTTGAAATCTTTACCAATTAAGCTCCAAACAAAATTAAGAATTATGATTCAATAATAGGCCATGATTTTATAGCTATAATTAATGTTCTTCATGAATGTAGAATGGAATTTCTTCTCTAATGAGTGTGAAGGAACATGGTCTATTATATTGTTCATAAGAGACTATTCATGGTGAGAATGAACTATATGATCACTAACATTATAGCAATTACAAGTAAGAAAAAGATCAGAACATGCACAGGACAATCTACTTGAAAATAAAAATATAATAGCACTTTTAAAGTTTACAGAGAGTTTTCACACCCATGTGATTTTCAAATCTATGTGATTTACTAGTTAAATTCAGAGGGGTTGAATTATAAAAACAAATACAAACTCCTGGGTATTATTTAAATTGATTTTTTCAATCAAAGCTTAAGGAATTTTCTACTTTTAATGTATGAATCTTAAAATTCATTTCTTTTAGGAAAGTATATTTTATGCATAAATGGAGAACTTACAGGTAAGCCACGTTTCCCAGCTCGACCAGGTGGTCCCATAGGACCCCGAGAACCCTAGAAGAAATGTTCACAAAAATTGACAATTAAAAGTGATATCCATAAATTACATAGAAATAGATGACCAAAAAATGTGTGTTTGTGATTGGATGCTTATATATTTGCACATATATCTATGTGTTTTTTTCTTATGACTGATAAAAGCCAGGTTAATATCTCTAATAATAAGATAATTCTCACTGCAAGTCTGGCAACACTACTATAGTGAATTTTATCAACTGGCTTTACTGCATAAAGACCACCTTCGTTGACTACAGTAACACATTACTTACTTAAGCTTACCATGATGCATACTTACTATATTTCTATATTATTTTTGGAAGATGAAAATCAAAGCATTTTAATTTTTGTATTCCTGTTAAAAATCAAGTGTTTTCCCTGAAGACTAAGGGAAAAAAAATCATAATTGGTTATTTATCAATCTTTGTTTAAAGTCCTTAACCAAGATCACATGTACAATTGCATGCATGCATATGTGTAGTTTATAATGTAGCATACTGAGATGTATAACTGTATTGTGAAATTGATTCTCCCCTTACCGGGTCTCCTCTTTGTCCTGCATCTCCTGGAGCACCAACAGGGCCAGGAGTTCCAGGGGCACCCTGAGAGCCTGGCAGACCTGCAGGCCCAGGGTCTCCACGATCACCCTGATATGAATAAACATGATTTTTAAAAATTTTATTCTAAAGCAATGACATTCTATATGCTCATGCTAATTCATGGTAAGAAAAAAAGTACCCTTTACAAAACTTTACTGGTTTATTTAAATATGTATATTTACTTATTTAGATTCATCCCTCCTTTGTTACTACCTATTCCTCCTACAGTCAGGATCACTGGAATATAGGAGTGGTTATCTCCAGAGTCAGACCACTATGTGACTGGCCAAAGAGAATAAAAGTTCACATAAAGCCAAGGACATGTTCCTACCAGCACATGTCTAATTTTAAAACCAATTTTTAGAAAGCCTCATGGGACATTCAGGTTAGAGGATGAGTAGAAAAAATAATTGTCATACAGCTCTATTTCTGATTTCAGAGCTTTAGGAATGAGTTTGAAATTTAGCCCACTTCCCATGAAATTTCACCCAACTTGTCCAAAACCTTCATGTTGTACCACATATGAAAACAACTCATTTTTCCATTCTTAATAAAAGATATGCCCTCACTGTTGAGATTTCAAGTTTCATCACATATTCAAGATGTACCACACTTATGACATTACAAAAAAAACTTCTACTGTCAGAAAAATCAGGGATGCACTGGAGTTTTAAGGAGTAGTTTTTCACTCTTTAGTATAACAGAGATTTCAGCTGCACATTCAGAACCCCAAATGTTTTAATTAGGGAAATTGTCCTTACACGTTCTCCAACAGCACCATCCCGTCCTGGGGTACCATCATTACCAGCAGGACCCTATAAAGGATTACATTTGAAACACGATTTAACTGAGTCATGAAAAATCTCATTCTCATTGCCATGAAAATTACAACATGTTTTCTACCTCTCTTCTATATAATGTAAATTAGCAATTATGGAAATCTCAGAAGAAAGGCTTCTTCAATCTTTTCCATTACTTTGAATTGCATTGCTTGCATAGTTAACATATTTTTATGTAACCAGAAGTCTTCATTTCTATTTTTTGTTTTAAAAAGGAAGATTCTCAAATTCTTTGAAATAAATTGACAATAATTAGATTCTCAGTGTTTTACACTTTGTTTTTATAACCAGTGAATGATTTTTCTCATTTTTAATTCTTACTTTACCCAAATAAAATGTTTAAAGTTTTGAAATAAAACAACTGAGTTTAGGTGACATTAAATTGATTTTTAAACTATGCAGTTTTCTCTCCTTATAATATTTTGATTTTTTTCTCAGAACTGCAATTTTGCCAGATGATCAAAAATAGTTCTTCAAGGCATTAGTTGTTTCTTTCAAGTAAATATGAAATTAACCATTATGTTATCATTTAATTAACTCTCTAAATAAGCGAAGTATATCAAATAATATGACTAAGACACTTCCTTCAGGTCAAATGTATATTCGACTTTTAAAATGATTTCTAAAATTGTCCGCATGATACCTAGATAGCAAGAGCAGAATTATTGTCATGGCAGTACTCACTTCAGGTCCAGGCTCCCCTACAGGACCATTGGAGCCTGGGGGTCCCACAGGTCCAGGTGGTCCTTTATCTCCTGTTGCACCAGTTGGTCCTACTTTTCCTGGTGTGCCCTGAAATAAAAGTATAAAGGTCAGGCACTTCTCAAGAAATTTAAGAATGCCATATTTTTAAGGGCTATGTTTATTAAAATAGTATCTCAGCACCCCCCCCCCCCATAGCAATAATTGCCCATTAGCCCAATGTAGCTATTACATTCATCCTACATATAAAAGGGGCCAAAAAGCATCCTTTGCTACTAGTGTAGGTGTGCAATTTTGGATCTAATCTAGTGTACCATGTCCTTTCTGTCTGTCCTTTTGGAGTGTGTAACACTAGTTAGGTGTGCTCATCCTTGCACACTTCTGCTTTGCTTGCTCCCTTTATTTCTATATTTGGCAATTTAGTTTCACTATTAGTTCTTGTCTTGTTCTAATAACAGAAAGATATCTTTTAACCCTGATTTCATAGTTTCAGATCTCTACCAACATGCCCCATCCCGTTTCAAGGTCCCAGTATATTTTTTTCTACATTCGATATAAAACATCATTTGTTTTCTTTTCAAGCATGTAAACTTAGCAGTAAAATTTAGTCTTTCTGAAGCTAACAGTGACTCAAACTTTTATCCATATTCCAGCAAATACGACTTTAAACACTCCCCATGGGACAGCAGACTATTTTCAGAGTTCTTCTTTATACTTCACCTATTTTAATCTCCACATTATATTAGCCCAACCATTTCCCTTTGATGATTTGTGACAACTTATTCTGTCAAATATGGATGTGCTTGCTAGGCATCTTTATTTAAAAAGTGGCTACCAACTCACCAAAAATATTTTCCCTTCTCTAGTCCTATGGATATTTTAATCTTTAAAAAAGTAAGAATCACCCCAAAACCATTACTTCATTTGTCTACTTCTTTAATGCCAGAGTTAGAGTTTCAGATTTTGTAAGATACTTAAGAATTTGACATTTAACATCAAAACATCCTTAAGCTACCAGAATTTATAACTATAAAAGACTAAATCTATTAAACGATATGATGAATTATCTCCTCAAATATTTTATTGATATAAGTAGATGAAATATTGACCCATGTCATTTACTCACCGCTGGGCCTGGCAGGCCAGGCATGCCTCGCTCCCCACGCTGCCCAGGCATGCCAACAATTCCTCTTTGTCCAGTAGTTCCAGCTGGACCAGGGGGACCATCTGGACCCTAATTTTGAGGATAAAATATAATTAGAAATTCTCCAGGACCAAAATATATGTAAGGATGTTACTATAGATAACAGCTTCACAGGTCTTTCATATGAGAAAAAAATCTTGTTTCATAAAACCATGCTATATTTAAGTAGCCATAACTTGTATTCCACAAGGATTCTCTAACATTTTTTACAAGTGAAAGTATCTCATAATTTGAAAGGATTTGAAGATTACTGTGAATATTGAGTAATTAAAGGGGTAACTATTCTGACAAATATTGTTCCTCTTACCACACATTAATTCTAGAAGACATGGATATGAAATAATATAATGTACTTTCCAAAAATTTCTGCAATACAGTACAGATTTTCTTAGTTTTTGAATACAATATACATTACTATTATGTTTATATACATATACATATACTGTTTTTTAGAGTACAAAATTGGAAATTAAAAATCTATAGGGGATAATGTTTTTAAAGATATTATGAAAGTAAATAAATGTAAAAATAGTTTCTTTGTGGCAGTGAATATGGTGCAATTATATCTGGAAGTACGTCACTACAGGTGGTCTAGCATAAAAATGCCAAACTTACAGGCTGCCCATCTTCTCCCGGGTCCCCTTTGTCTCCTGGGCCACCAGGAGGACCAGCTGGGCCACGGTCTCCTATTCTCCCGTGAGAGCCGGGATCCCCTCGAAGACCTGGAGGTCCTTCCTTCCCAGGTTCCCCCAAGGGGCCTGCAGGTCCTGGAGCTCCCTAATATAACATAAAGAAACCCAGGAAGCAAAGTAGAAGTCAAACCAGAGGACTGATATGATATTGGTCTCTGCCTCAGAGGCAAATGCCCAAGTCACAAGGGTTCATTTTTTTGTTGTTAGATAAGCAGTCATTTAACAGATTTAACAATCTAAAGAAAACATATCTATGGACTCATTCCACAGGATAACATTTAAATTATTTGCAGACAATTATCTTTGAGTCAGTATTAAAACTGTGGTAAATAACTTGAATTTCCAAAATATTGAAACTAACTCCAACATTGAATATATAACATTTGATTCTGTGCCAACTGTTTTTATAAAGAATAACATCTTATTTAAGAAGTTTCAGAGATACCTCTTAACTAAAGAAATGATTATTGGCATATAGAAATGCAAGTATTCATAAGCTCTGTGGAATAATTGTCAAACATTGACACTAAAAAAAAATTTAAATAAGTTCCTCCAAGAAACACTGAATTATAAAGATGAATTTGCTTTGACAACATAGTAATCAAATTATTATGGTAAGTTGCTAACATGAGAATATAAATCATTAAGAGATTAAAGATTAAATAATAATTAAATATATGTATATATACTATATGCACACATATGTGTGTTTGTGTATATTTTTATGTTTCTGTATAATTATGCCACTGCTAAAAAGGTGAATTAATGATCTGACTTACAGTAGGGCCTGGAGGTCCAACTCTGCCAGCAGAACCTGGAAATCCTGTAGCACCCTAAAAATATTATATCATATAAGAAATTTTAAAATAATAATAATTAGATCTCCCTGAAATATACTTTTTCACAGAGGTATTTAGGTCTTTAAGATTCTCTTTCATGTTTTATTTTATTTCTCAAATATTTTGTTAGCAACATATTTTTACTTTAATCCCATGCTTTTAAGAATAAATGTGGATTAATCAGTAGTAAAAACACTTTTTCACTTCCAGTTTATCTTGAATATACCCAAGCATGTTTGAGGTTATATCTGTACTCATATTAACATGTTCAATAACTGTATTACATAAAGTTTCTTCCCATTATTCACTTACCGCTCCATAGATAATCAGTTATTTATGTTACATATGAAAGCAGTTGGGTTTCCATTTAAATTAAGTGCTCTTTCAATTGCCATATAGTTAATAGAAGTAAAAATCTGTGATAACAGATTTGGATTAAGATTAACTTAGGGGCCTCCCATATAGCCTATGGGTTAAGTCTTAGCACTATCACTGCTGTAGCCTGAGTTTCATCATCAGCCAGGGAGGTGACCCACATGCTGCATCAGACCTCTCCTGTCCCACCTGCTGCTCCCCTTAGCAGTGCATTTCAGTAGATCTGCTGGTTCTGCTCCCCACTCTGTCTCTGGTGAATCCACTCACCCCACACACCTTTGGCCTATACCCCAGTTCTTCTACGCACAAATAAGTCTTTTTTTTAAAAAAAAGATTAACTTTAATTTGGCCAGGAAGCACTAAATGCGTGCAATTAGATGTGTGTAATTCCCAGAACTTCAAATGAACTTACAGGTGGACCCTGAGTTCCTCGACCACCTTTTAATCCAGGAACACCATTAGGACCCTATAAAAAAAAGAAAGAAACAAAACATCACTGTAGTAAAATAACATAGGCTAACCACTGGGCACTGTGTTTTCTTTATTCTTTCACTTACATGAGGGCCTGGAGATCCAGCTAGACCTTGTGGTCCAGGAGAGCCAGCATCTCCCTTCTGTCCTGGTTCTCCAGGTTCACCTTTTACTCCGGGCTGCCCATCAGGACCCTATATCAATTAGATAAATAAGGAATTAATTGTAATAATTATAGATAAATTATTTCATAGAAATTATTACTAACATCATTTTCTCATATATTGAAAATGGTGTTTTGCAATCAATATTAAAGCATAATAGAAGAAAAATAAATCCTCTGATGAAATCTCTGAAGACAATCTGAAAGTAAATTATCCCACTATATTTGTATTAAATAAGCATAAATTTGAAACAGTGTAAACTCATTCATTTTTGTGTCAGTTCATGAAAAAATGTATTGAAAGGGGAATACTGCCCAGAAAACTATACACTTTCCAGTATCTTAAATATACTTCAAAACATATGGCAGTGCCAATCAATTAAATTAATTTCTATAATAAGATATGTACATTAGTAAATTAAGGATATCTGAAAATTATACCTGAGGTCCAGCAAAACCAACAGCCCCAGTTGGGCCATTTTCACCACGAGATCCCTAAGAAAAGATGAAGATTATTGTAGACTTTACACATTATTCTCAAGAAGAAAAGTATTTTAAAATACAATTATATAAATCTGTAGTGTTAGAAATGTATATAGAGATAAATTCAACTTATTTCTTGAAAAAAAATTTTGAGTAATATAGAGATAATGGTAACAGAGAAAAATTTCTAAAGTCAGAAGTTTCAAAGAAACTTCTTTATTTAGTAAACAAGTTGCCTACCTAGAACTAATAGATTTTATAGAAGTAATTCACTGATAACTTTTAAGTTTAATGAAAAAAGCAAAACCACAAATTCAGGAAGTTATAAATGGCACAAACCAACAAACATGGTTTTATATTATCAAGACAATATGGATTATTTTATTGAAGAATATCATACAAATGAACATCAAAATGTTGTCACTTACAGGATTACCACGGGAGCCAGGAGGGCCAACTAAACCTCGAGGACCAGGTTCACCCTAGATAGCAGATTTTATATGATTATTGTCCAAAACAGTAGCAAAACATAATACAAGATGGATGTTGGATACTATGTGGGAGGCAGATAATGGGAGAGATTCTGAAATGATCTAGCACAATTACCACACTTTATGAAAAAGAAAACAATGTGAGAAGCAGCCAACTTCCAGAACTCACCATTTGAACCCACAAAGTAACATCTTATAAAATTACCTTTTCTCCAGTTGGACCTGCAGGACCGGGAGGACCCAAGGGACCTGGAAGACCCTGACAATTAACAGAACATAGGCATATTAGGAAGAGAATGCACAGAAGTCACCATTGTTAAATAAACTTTCTAGGAAGTTCTTAGTTTGTTGTAACTTGGCTGGTTTTGTAAAACATTGTCCAAAACAAATGATATAATATGTATATTCTTGAATTTTCCCCATCTATTCTGAAACAATTCTACCATATTTTCTCCACAAAATATTTCATCTCTTTCATCAACTCAACTCATCCATACACAACACTATAAATATTATTTCTAAAACAATGCTACTCTTTCACAATGTTTCTCAGTTTATTTAAGTTTGCTGATATGTACCTGAAATCTGAACATAGACTGAAAAACGTTTCTTCTTTTGTATAGACTATTGCATTCCTAAATTATTCTAAATTATTCCTAAATTATACTAGCAAAATATCACTCTTATTTTAAAAAGGTAACATCGTGCTAAAGGTTTTAGTTTTTTCCACACTCTTGAGATGAACAAGAGTGTGACCACCCAACTTCACGCTCAGAGCATAGAAAGCTTCCACACAGAGAGATGAAACTGGGTCTTCTCAACATGTGATCACAATCACTAAACACCAGGCTGTATTGGAATATGGCCTAATATAAGCTTGCTATCTGATATTTATGGCTCTTCACATGCTCAAATATGCTTTTATCACTTAATTTCTGTATTAGTGTACTTTATTTTTAAATATCTGTATTACTGAAGAAATTTAAAGAACAAAAATAACTTTTGATTTTTATATTACTGATAAGAAAATGAGGAAACTAAGTTTTGTTCTCTGAATCTACAATGGAACAATATGTTTTCCAGTAATTTACAAAATATACCTTCTTAAAGAATCAATTAAGAAGATTATGTCATTAAATTCACAGACCATTTTTTCATACAGAGAAAACATTATTCATTTTTTCACTTTACTATGATACCTGACATCTGTTCTTCTTCCACCCTAGAACAATGTATGCCCTTACTGAAAATAAAGCCATCATTGTTTAAGTCCCGATCCTATTATGCTGAATTTTCAAAGTTAACTCAGTAACAATAGAGTATATTTTAGATTCCCACTTAAATTATAAAAGATCACTCATTCAGACAGTATTGCCCATCATACCATGACCCCAAACCATTCATTATGCAAAATACAATATACCAGATTTATTTAGATTGTTTTTAAAATGTTAAGTCAAATATTAGATTATTCTATTATAAGGCAAGAAACAGCTCATGTTCATAATTTGCTAAACTCTGTTTCAACTTTAGATTCTCAGGAAAAAAAAGAATTGTCTTTATCACAAATTTATCTATATTTTACTTTTTAGTGAACTAATATAATCAATGTAATAACAGTAGCTTGATATACAGGACCAATACAGCAACAGTGACTCAGTGTGAAATCCTTTTTCATGGTCCAAATGTTATTGCGAACATAGCATGACAACAAACCATTGAAACAGAAATTATTTATCAAGTATAAGGAAATACTAACTATCTAAGCCACTGTAACTAACTGCTCTGCCTGAAAGAATCACTCATGTATGAAGATATATTTTCAATCTGATTGCCTCATTATCCTTAGAAAGAGGGCCACACTGTTTAAATTACCAGTCTCATATACCCAATATTAATGCATTTCGTATCATTCTCACAATCATGACTTTATTTTTTGGTTTGCTCTAATTCAAGATAAGCAGCATGTTGGTTCACCAACAATTCCTTTGTTCTACCATCTACTATCATGGAAACATGATCAGTTTTATTTTGTGAAGTTCATGTAAGTTCACATTATAATAATAATGTCGATTCCTAGCCTTGCTGGGAAAAGGAATGATTTCACTTACTCTTGCTCCATCATTTCCAGCTGTTCCTTCAGCACCTTTCTCTCCTAAGCCACCCTGGAAAAACACAAAAATCCATTTGATTTTCTTTCCAACTTGCATGGTAGCTTTAAGAGAACTGGGGCTTATCACATGCTCATAGCTATAGCTCCTTCAATCTGGAACAGTTCCAGACATTTGGCTTTTTTGTTTTTTTTACAGATATTTATATTGAAAGAATGAATGAATGACATGTGACTTATGATAACAAAAGTAAAAATCTGCCCGGGAAATTGGTATTAGAATGTCTAAATCAATCAACCAACCAAAAAAAAAAAAAGACTTACTCTGTCACCCTTGGGGCCAGGAGTTCCAGCAATTCCTCTTTCCCCTGGCATACCTTGAAGACCTGGTGGGCCTGTATCTCCAGGGGTACCAGTTGGTCCTGGACTTCCCTAAAATGAACCAATGACAAGTAACCTAAACTTTATATTAAACATGAACTACAAATATCCTTTTGCATTTAATTTCTATATTTATTACTGAAGAAACCTAAATAATTTCTATTTGGGTAGGTAAAAAATTGAATCCCATCTATTTCTTTGGGTTCAGCCCTGGTGCTTACATTTTTTTGTTTGGATAAATCATCTGTGAGTTCAATTTTTAAAATGAAAAAAAAAAACAGACCTTGCCTTGCCTTGCCTTTTTGATTGTTTTATGTTCTCAACTTTTCTCTTTGAGGAAAATGACTTACCATTCAAGTAAATATTAGAGAGTTACAGCAGCAGCCCTTCTGCTAATGCAGGTGTTCCTCTTCTCTAACCTTCTTCCTTGTAATGCAGCAGTCCTTGTGCCTCCCTGTGACTATGCAGGCCCCTATAGTTTTAGCAAACCTGTTGCTTCAAGGGCAACTCTTTCTGCCTGCTTGTGTCTATGAAAGTGTCTTTTACTGTCCTCTCCCTTTTTATAATAAACCTACTATTTTGGATATATACAAAAATATAGAGGGTTGCCTTTTGGGACCAACATAATGGGGGTTCTAATCCAGACAGAAGGTATTACATTTGAAGTGTATTTCCTTCTCTCTCTCATGAACCCTTGATATTAAACTAGTATCAGGATCATTCAGTGATTGAACTGAAGTCAGTCTTATGTAATCACTCAATATCATGAAGATGAAAAGGAATTTAATATTATATGATCATAAAAAATTTTACTTCAGTTGTTTACAGTGAAATTAGCAACATTTTCTACTATTAGTCTTAAAAATAGCACCCAAAAGGAAATAGCACTGCTTTGCCCCCCTTTATTATGCATTGTAGTTTCAAATTAAAAAAAAAAAAAACCCTACATATTTGCATGTGTTTTTTAAGAATGATGGAACCTAAGACAAGGAAACTGGAGTATGATTAGGAATGCCTCCGAATAAATTTGGCAATTTTCTGTTTTTTACCCCTGCTTATTATTGAAAGTCATTAACATACTTTATAAAAATGAGTATTAGGAGTGGGTTCACATATGAGAAAAGATGACTATGACCTAGATCATGAATTTTATCATAGAAGAGAGACTTCTTTTCAGCTGACTCTTTAGTTCTAAGAAAAAGCCTACTAGGAGTTCATGTATTTTCTAAAGAAGAAAATTATGCAATCAAGAAAAAACAAGAGAAATACATTCTAGTACAATCATGTGTTTACTAAGCAGTAATTTTAGAAAATAATATACCAAGCTCACTGCCATACTTACTTTTGGACCATCAGGACCATGTCCGCCAGCCATTCCCTTCTCACCAGGAAGGCCAGTTATTCCTGGTTCTCCCCTTTCTCCTGGATTTCCTCGTTCTCCCTAATGCACCAAGAGAATATCAAACAACTTCAGTGCTTGATCTAAAAATCAGTTAAATATTTCTGGAAAAATGTAAAATGACTTCTACTAGAGATAAATTTAGAATTGAGCATTATTAAGGCCCAATGTTTCTATTTTGGCGATAAGAAATGAACACAAATTAGAGCGCTATAAAAACTTTATAAACCCCCCGGAGCCCGAGCAGTGTGAAGAAGAAGAGGCGAGGACGACCCCCGGACCGACCAAAGCCCGCCCGCCGCTGC
>JAGFMF010011702.1:5469324-5547557 GCA_019455555.1 Galemys pyrenaicus | reverse complement strand
TTTTTTTTTTTAAGCTATGTTGTTAGCACACAAAACACTTCATTGTTGTTTTTTGGGGAAGGGCATATGTCACTAATAGAAGGTCTCCAAAGCTGGACTGATGCGGGAGAGAAAACCTTTCCCTTCTAGTTTTGAGAGACTTCCTCTTGGTCCCGGGGGAGGGGTTCCTTGACATTGACACACATTAGCCACCTTGGCTTAGACACCATCTAGGGAAAACCGAAGTCCATCTTTATGTCCTCCCTCTCTGCCTTCAGCATAGACTTGACTCCCTTAAGCCCTGAGACCTGACAACAAAAATGTGGTTATCAGTATGTCAGGCAACCTGGACTTTCCAGTGTCACCACTGAGACGGCACCCCTTAAAAGAGCAGCAGTTCCCTTTTTAGATTGTGGATCGTCAGATTGATAAATCTGCCATTTTCATTTCATTACCTGAAAGTCAGGGTCGGCTTGTGAAAAGTTGTTAAACAACACGCTAAATGTGAAATGTCAACCCTCACTCTAAACTTTCCCTGTTCAGAGCATCAAATGAAGACTCATTGGGTTTTATAGTGGCTTTCTGATTTTGGTAGTCCATTGAAGAGGGGAGTTTGAAAGTTGTTGTATACTGTTAATGATTGTCTGCCCATATCCTGCCTGAAATACCATGATTGTTTATGGAAAGTATCTTTAATAAAGCTGGATACAGTTTGGCTTGGAAAAAAAAAAAGAAATGAACACAAATTAAAGATATATTAGTTTCACATCACAATATATTCTCATAAGATTTACTTATATCAAGTAGGATTTTAATGCTTAAAATAAATCCCAGTTTAAGATAAAATAAGTTTTTTCAATCTAAAGCTGATAGAAAAAAATAATCATTAAGAAGAAAATACTTACTCTAGGTCCTAATGGGCCAACTGCTCCAGGATCTCCAGGAACCCCCTATAAAATACATTTTTGATGTTTAGAGGGAAACGTTTTAAACTAAATTTTAGTTATTTCTTAGAAATCTCTCTAGACATATATTCTTTTTTTTACTGTACTGAGAAGTCTCACTAAGTCCATAACACAGAAGAAGTAAAAATTTGTCTACTTTTATAAATAAGGGAATCTCACATACATAGGATGGAAACATTTTTCCAGAAAAATATTTTATATTTGTATATCTGTTATACTTGAATGTTTGATTTTTGAAATGAACATATACACAATATTACCTCACAAAGACAGTACATTAATATTTTGAGACAACAAATTATACGCTACAGGTCTTATTTCCTAAAGGAACATGAAAAGTTTAAGTAAAAGAAATTGAAATCAAAAACAATGAAAAGTTGATTAATTTAGTTAGTATTTCTTGAGCATATGATACAGACAATACACCCAATAGGAAATTTGGGTTCAATTACCACAGTTGTGACTACTGTACATTTCAGTTTGCTCTTTGCTAAATGAAAGTTTGTCAATTCAAAATTTCTTTTGGTAATTAAGATAGTAACAAAATTAACTAGGCCTCCAGTCTTATTCCTTGAAACTTAGTATCCTCATTGTAGCATGATCTTTCTAAAACTCAATTCCAACAGTATTACTATTTAAAACATTTCATTAATTTACCATTATACTAATAAGAGCTAATTAGACTCAGATTCAGATTCTCCATAATCTCTCCTCCAGGCTCTCCTTCACACTCCTTCACACTCCACATACCTAAATTAATGACCCTTTTTAACTGCCCCATACTTTGCACCTGCTAGTCCTACTTCTTGGAGTATTTTCTTACTCCTTTTTGTAGCCCACCTCCCCTTTATCATCATTCATCCTTGAGATTTCACAAGAGACATTTACTTTGTCTGGGTGACTTTTTTTAGATGCCCAAGTCTAACTTAGTTGCATCTTCTATGTTTCTACACACAGAATACCCCACCTGTCCTGACTTTTAGAACATGCTATTTTTATATTTTTTTTTACTACATTCTACCACTACTATAATATAATGTAAGGACAAGGTCCTTGTCCACCTTGTTTAATCAGTTAAGGATACTGTTTAGTAGAGCTAAACACAGAGTCCTCAGGAAATATTTGTTGAACAGGTTACATGAATAAATGAATCACTCAGAAAAATAAATTAGTATGTGCTGACAAGTCAGAGAAATATTGGTGTGTGTGTATAAGAACAGTCTTAGCAAACTGATCAACTGGGCTCTTTATCATTTCAGCAGTGACTTAGGGAAAGTTATCTACCATCTGCATTCCTCATTTTCCATATCTGTAAAATAGGCATAATAGTACCAAGTACAGAGGATTGCGCAAGCATTAGAAGCAATAGTATACATAAAACAAATCAAAACGGAACCTCACACATAGGAGTGATATTATGAGTCAGTGACTTTTAGTATTATTATTTAAGGCCTCACCTGATCACCTGGTTTTCCACCTTCCCCAGGAGGCCCTGGAGGACCAGGAAGCCCCTAAAACAAAAGTAACAAAATAAAACTGTGAATCAGTGAAAGCTTATTAGACTATCAATGTTAACCATTCACTTTTTAAATTGCATGTAACTTCCAAGACCCTTCCTTGCAAGAAACTTTCAAACACAAATTAGACAAAACAGAATGAAAAACATTACATCTTCTAAAATAACAGCAGTTTCTCAGTTTAGGTTTAGATTTTCATTTGTACTCTACTTAAAAAAAAGAAGAGGTTCTTTATATTTGTAGAATTTTTATGGTTATGATATTTTAGGCTGCTAGAATATTGTTGAAAGTCAGTTCTGAAAGGTTTATTTTCTGCCACATTATGATCCATACTATTAAATAGAATATATACTATCATGCTAAATATTTAGAAAAATCAGGAAAATTTGTTCACTAAAAAAATTAAGACATTGTACCAATAGAACTAGATAAGCCATAAATTAGTTTAATAAACCTTGTTAAGCTATCAAGAATATTATATTTTTAGATTGTTAAAAGTTTAGGGTTTAGATGAGTTTTTCAAAAGAAGTTTGGTTCTTCTCTTTGAATAGAAACATTTGATTTTATCCATGTTTATCCTTTTTACTTAAAAAGGGATAGCTTTTTTGAAAACTGCAGAATGTCACATCCTTTGACCCTTTCTTTTTATATTTTAAAAAGTTATTTCAGTTCATGGAAAAGGAAGTATAGTCCTGACTTAGTACATACCTGAAAGCCAGTGGGGCCTGGAGGTCCTTGTTCTCCTCTTTCCCCAGCTAGACCCTAAGTCATGAAAGAAAGAAAATCATTTATGAAGTTTGATCTTTATGTCTATTTCCTGTTTATGTGAACCACTACAAGTTTTGGTATTTCTTCAAATCAAATGCTTTTCACTGTAATCAGATAATAAACTAATATTAAAAGTCACCTGAATGGTAATGTTTAAAGTCCCTGCTAGTAAGAAAACATCTTCCAAAGCCAATGAAAATACTGATAATATGTGTCTATTTTTTTATCCAAATATACAAAGTCTGAAGCAAGCCATAAAATTACAGAGAAATTGAATAAACTGATCATGAAAAATTCATTATTTTTATCTATTTCATCTAAAAGGATAATATCCCCATTGAAGTTTACTCCTCAGTGTCATAAGAACTGTTACTAAAACCTTCAAAACTAAAATAATTAAGGAAAGCAGAGTCATTCTAGAAAATTATTGGGTTTTGGTGATGAAATAGTGTGCAAACATACACTTTGCATTAAAAAAATACATTTTTAAAGGTTTGAAACTTTAATGCCTAAGACAAATACTATGAGTAACCAACTCTACCTCAATAAATATAATTGGAGAGAAAAAATAAAAATGGACAAACTTAATTTTAAAATAGCAGAACTAGCATTTTAGAAAGATATTTATTGCCTCATCCCCAAATATACAAATTAGTGAAAATATATTTTTGCTAAACAATTTTTAAATACTAAGATGAAAATATACCTAAAGGGATAAGTATTATTCATTTTTATCCTTCCAACAAAAACCCAGTTTAAATACACTTATATAGCACACATTATTAGGAGATAATTATGATCCAGTGTTTACATATTTTATACCACATACAATATATTTGTCAAACATTTTTTCCACTTTATGTATTTTCCAATGGTGACACATAAAGAAGATGAAATAACTTTTGCCATCAGCATTTTAAAGTTTAGAATGAAAAGACTAGTCAGTCCATTTAAAAAGGCAAAAACACAAGCAATGAAATCAAAAGATGTACTTGAAATTCTTCAATCCTGCACTTTCTAATTTACTCCCCCTGAAACTTATTCATAAGTAAAGTCTTAGACAAGCATCACTTAAAAATAAAGTGCTGAAGGATATACTTTCACTAAAAGATCACATACCGGTGGGCCCACAGGACCAGAAGGACCAACTTCGCCATCTTTTCCAGGAGCTCCCTAGAATCCCACAGAGACAATTCATGAGGTGAGACAATGAAAATTTGCATAACGTCATATATATGTATTTTTTTTCTTTAGCAGAAAATGTATAGTTACCCTCTGCCCAGGAACACCAGCATTTCCTGCCTCTCCAGGTTTTCCAGGGTCACCCTAAAAAGGATATGGAAACTATCTTAAAAGTCAATCAATTAGCTAAAAATATGCCAGCTTCAAGTAAGGACTATGATGTTTTGGCAAACATAGTGCACACTGTACTCACACTGCTACCTTTGGGGCCTGGAAGACCCATACTTCCAGGCTGCCCCCGGATTCCTATGGAGCCTGGAGGACCTGGCCGGCCATCCTCCCCTGGAGCACCCTATAAAAATGACAGTGACAATATACCATGGTGTCACCCAAATTATGACTTGCCTGTGCTTAGTTATGAAAGTTGTATATTCTAAATTATCCTACATTTTTTACCCAGTGAATAAGAACAGTTGAGTATTTAAAAAACTACTGAGGTATTTTGGGTATTTGGAAAATAGATTTTATTCTTATTTTATATATACAAGCCTCATCTTCACATCTCTTTAAACTTTCATGTTAATAGGAGAAATCTTTCTTCTTTAATCTGATTCATGGTAATGAAGATTCAGTCTTCTATTTTATATTTGCAATATATGGGGAAGTCTCAGATTATATGAGCTGTCAAAATTCATACCTACTTCTCTCTTAAACATATAAAACTAGAAGGAAATCAAAAAATGAGAATTTTATGAATAGACCAACTACAAATATTGAAAGAATACATCATTTTAAACTTTTTACTAACATTAGGGAAACAATTGAGCTTCATATATTTATCTCAATTAAATTTGATCAGTTTTTCTATAGTGAAACAATGGATTTTGGTTTAATCTACTTACCAAAGGTCCAAGTTTTCCTTCAGGACCTTGAACACCAGGATTTCCTGTTAGACCCTTAAAGTTAAAAGCAATTGTCAGCTTGTTGCTGGTCTATAATTGAAGCAGATTCTAGAGTAAAAATAGCATTACATGAGGAAACCCATTTCTACTTTGCAATGCCCACTCTCTGTGGCCTCAAGTTCTTTTCAGGTTTTTGCAATTCACTCAATATTCTCCAAGTTCAAATGCAGTCTACAGTCAGAGGTCATTTTTACCATAAAGAATGCTAACTAATTATTCAACTGGCATTCCATTTTTAATCTAAGGAAGATTATCTAAGCTAAGGAGAACCCAGTGCCAATTTCCCATGCAGGAGGAAAAAAGCTATAAGAGACTGTTACTCATAAATTTAAGACTGAATTCAGGAGAAGGAACTTAAATGGAGTGCATGAAATGCATTTTTTCCATCCAATGTTTTGTACAGACCTTTTCTCTTTAAGGGGCACTGTTGAGAACTGGGAAATTCCACAGTTCAAACATATTTCCAAGTGAAATTTTATTAAAATAAAATTTATCAAAAATCTTCTCTGCCAAAAGTTAAACAAGCTGTTTATTAGCAAATAAAGAAAATACAAAACTTGATAAACAGAACTTTTTGTCATGCCAAGTGGTAAAGGTATGAATACACACTCCTTTGAGAAAGGAAACAAAAAGATACTATACTATTTATAATAATAAAAAAAAAAAGACAGTACTTAAAAAATAATGAATTAGGTCAAAACCATAAAATAATGTTACAAGTTATAAAATTAAGCTAAAAAAAGCCTATAATGAATCCTCAAGAGCATTTCCCCTGGAACAACAGCTGTGTTCTTACCCGAGCTCCTGGAAGTCCAGGTTCTCCTGGACGTCCTGGGTCCCCCTGACCTCCTTTAGGTCCTGAAGAACCTACAGGACCCCTCTCTCCTTGAGCCCCCTGTTCCAAAAGCAAGCAGAACATGTCAGGAAAAAAAGGGTGCAGGGAAACAAAAGAAAGCATATATAAAGTTCTTGTTTCACAATCAAAGCACTCATATAACACCAATGTTTGGTCAAAGTAGTTACAAAGACTTCTTTGTAAACAATGTCATTTGACATTTTTTGCTCTAATTTAATTCCTTGTAGGGGAATGTTTTTCATCACTGACTAATGACAGTTGTGTTGAGAGCCCCGTTCCAATATTTTAATCTTGTAAAAAAACAATTTTTAAATAGTCTTATTTCCAAATGAAAGTATAAATATATTGCAGCTAAATAAAAGACCAATGACCTTTTTTTCTTGGGAACATCCCCAGAAAGTTCAAAAACAAACTTCTCTACATCTTCAAACACTGTCCTTCTCCTCAAGACCTCTATAACATAAAAGCTGCATAAGTGGGGTTTGACTTTAGTCCTCACGTCTTCATTCATCTCCTTTCTGATCTGGACCCATGGGAGCCAGAATCCTGGACAATGGATTCTTTTGGAGAACCACTCACATGGCTACTAACATTGACAGGATGACCTTACCTTTGGTCCAGGTAAACCATCAGAGCCTGGAAAGCCACGATTTCCAGGAGCACCCTACAAATGACAAAAATATGATTCTTAATTATTGATGTTTTTGTAATAAATAATGAGTAGGGACTTTTTAATTTTATTGATATAAAGTTTTAAGAGTTGTGATCAGATTTGCGTGGCAATAGGTATGTATAAGAAAAAGTACTGATTACACAGAAAGAAATTTTAATTTTAAGGAATATGTAAGTACTAAGCCAGATGATACCTGAAATCAAGAACTATTCTTACAATTCACTGTAAAAATAAACATAGAGAAAAACTGTTATCTAGACAGGAGAGAAAAAGGGATGGCACCTTTAACAGCAATCAAAATGTCAATGATAATATATATTAATATTGTCATGTATATGAACACTTCACATCCCTGAAGCACTATGCAAATGTAAAGTGATGTTAATGTTGTCCCTTTCAGCCCCGTTTCATTATACTCTACCATTTTACCCCACAACAACCTTTTCTGATCTTTGAATTCATCAATCCCTTTCTGGCTGACTGGCTTTGCATTTAATGTTTCCTCTCCCAAAAATATTCTTTCAAATGGACTTTCTTGCTGACTCACTCTCACCTTCAGCATTCACTTAAAATGTCAATCTTCTCAGAGAATCCTATTTCCTGACCAACTAAACTAATATCACTCCACTGTCAAATACTCACAGCTATTCCTCACCCCCGAAGAATCTGTTATTTAATAAGTGTATATGTCGTTAATTAAAATATGAAACTATATTTTGATTTACTTATTGACTTATTTTTTGCTTACCTCCACACTAAAGTAAATTATTATTTACTAATCCCTGTGAATTATTGTTACTATTATTGACAGGACTGTAGCCTTCCTGTTCACTGATACATTCCAAGAACCAATACATCAAATTCACAAAGAATAGTTGCTCATTGTTAACTGCATGAGAATGTTTAGATGGTTGGCTCCTTGAATTCCTAGATGATCATCCCGAACTGTGCAATGTACCTACAAGCATTACTTTCAACTGTTCTAGGTTTCCTTACTATCCCAAACTTATTCATGTAATTCCCCCACAATGGAAGATTTTATTAATCAAATGTTACCCTTTCTCCCACTGGACCTTGAGGACCGACTGTTCCTGGATCACCTCGGGGACCTCTTTTACCTTCTTCACCAGGTGGACCTATTGCACCTTGAATGCCATGTGGCCCCTATTAAAAATAGAACAATAATTACCAGAAAGAGTCATCCAGCAAGCCAGCTTATTAAAAGAGCCATTTAATGAAGTCAGTCACATATTTAAACTAGGCAAGTTAATAGTTAGATAAAGACAAGCTAAAAGAAAACTAACCCTTGACAGCTACCTATAGAAGTAAGACACCAAGAGGGAGAAGGGCTATGGGAGAGGGAAGAACAGGGAGGGAGGAAGGCGTGATGGTCTGTGGTAGTGGAGAATGGTGAGTTGGTGGTGGGTACACTATGGTGGTAATACCCGAGGGGATGCCCCAATGCTACCTCAGTTAAAACTTAATTAATTTTTTTAAAAAACATTAAATAAACTATCTCTGTGCAAAGGTATTCCAAGTCTCACTGTCATTTTAAATATCTGGGCATTTTAAACTACATACTTCTTGACAATTCTCAAGCTTTTCTTGTCAATAAAAACAAATGAAGCCTTACTGGTTCTCCTTTTGGGCCAGCTTCTCCTTTGAAACCGGGAACTCCTGGATCACCCTAAAATAAAAATATAAGAAGTAGGACATTTAGCTAGTTCAATCTGCTTTAATTAACTATAGTTATTGGGCCTTGAAAATTTACTGCAGCTGAATCTATAGAGTCAGTATAACACAGTCATTGTTTTTTAATTTTGCAAATCTTGTGTAAACTTTTTTTTTAAGATTTTATTTATTTATTCATACAAGAGCTGGGCTATAGGTCAGAGGCGGGGGGTGAGAGGATTCACCAGAGACAGAGTGAGCAGAACAGGCAGATGGACCAAAGTGCACTGCTGAGCGGAGCAGCGGGTGAGACAGGAGAGGTCTGCTGGCCATGTGGGTCCCCTACCAGGCCAGGGATCAAACTCGTGCTTCAGTGACTGTGGAAGCTCCACAGTGTGGCATTCAACACCTTGCACCACCGGGGAAGCCCCTCGTGTGAACTTTTATAAAATCTATTATAATTTGGTAGTTGTTTATTTTACAGTGGTCTTCAAGTGATATATTTACAAAATCTTGTTTTTCTATCATACTAGAATAATTAGAATTATTCTGTTATTATAATTTGATAGTAAAATTATAATTACCATGATAATTTCTATAAATAAATAATTTAGGATCTATTTTTGGAAGTAGACTTGTTCACCTAGAATAAAAATATGTTTATATTGGTATTCTATTAACTGAGGGTTTCACAAACACAAATAAAACATTTTATCTCTATATTGCTCTAGTGGTTTTTGGTACTAAATACAAATTATGGTTTAAATTGTGCTTAACAAAGAACATAATAAAATAAGATGTAAAATATTAGGAACACTCATGTTTTAATAAATCTGTCAACACCATTTTATAACGGTTTATCAGCATATACTTGTAGTGGAGGCAGGCAGCAGGGCAGGGTCTCTATGGATCTAGGCAGAAGAATAAAGGAGCGTCCTGGAGCCCACAGTGGCATTTTACAGGCTTTACTGCTCTTTCTACACCAATTGTAGTGCAGCAACCAGGCCCAGGGGCAGGGAGCAGGGGTATGGGTCAGGATGCTGGCACACCTCCCAGGTCCTGTCAAATCTTTATTCTCTCTGGGCTCATTCTGAAGTTCTCTCATGGTCTCTTCCTCTCACAGTCATTCTGCCACTGCTCTCTGCTGCACACCATCCTCTGTGATGCTGCCCTTATAGCCTCAGTCTCTTGGCTCAGGAGTGCCCACTTACATATATATGTTCACTTACACATGTATGTGCCCACTTACATATGTTACATATACAGGTGTCTGCCATCAGGCATGCGTAGACTGAGCCCACACTCCCAAGTGTCTCCTGCATTCAAGGTTGCAGGTGATAGGCCAACAGTGCAAAAGCTTGACCATTACTTACTCTTCAATAATCAAATTACTTGAAACAGAATTTAAAATAGATGTTTTAAGTAGTTCTAGGGGGAAAAAGCTTTGATTTTTATATACAGCAAGCAAAAATACATATAAGCACAACTACTCAATGTTTATTTCTTAAGGGTTTATCACAATATCTTTCCTAATAATTTCTACAAATGAGAAAATGTGTTGAATATGTACAGTATGTTGGAATTTTCCTTCAAAGTAACTTTCAAGCTATAGCTGTTAAACCCAGGTTTAGCCAAGTCATTACAAATCCCATCAGAATAGGCTCAGCTCACTGTTGGCCCCGTGACCACCACATGGAAATGCCTGGGGGCTGTGTCCTTTGCTTCAGAATTCTCAGCTGTACCCTACCTCACTTTGAGCTGTACTGCAGTGGGGTCCAAAAGGGCTGCGGGGATACTTTCATAGAAAACAACTGGTACTTTGTGATTGCTACAAGTTTAATGTTAAGTTTTCTGCCCCTCATGGATATCCTTATGTTTTGGTATCTTCTGAACAAAGTGTAAACCAATCTCCTCAAAGCAAAGGATACTAAATACCTTTTTACCACAAGGGTTTTACAAAGAATGTGTCTCCCCATTCTGCAGGGAAGAGAGAGGGACTGGGATCAAGGCAGGGATGGGAAGAGCACAACGGATAAGGGTGCATGGGTGAATTGGTGGTGGAAGTTCTATGAGGACTACACCCAGAAAAAAATCAAACATTGTAAGAAAACATAAAAATAATAATAATATTTTTTAAAAAAGTGATGTGCAAGAAGATGTGGTACATATACATAATGGAATACTAGTCAGCAATCAAAAAGGATAAACTAGAGCCATTTATAGAAACATGGATGGAGCTAGAAGGAATTATACACAGTGAAACAAGTCAGAAGTCAAGAGAAAAATATTGGATGGCTTCACTTTTAGGAGGAATGTGAAAGAACAACAACTACAACAAAAAATAAAAAAGAAGAAAACAAAATAACAAGAGAAATCTCTAGGAACTGGGCAGTTACAACCAAAAACAAACAAACAAACAAACTCAACAAGAGCAAAAGGTTAAAGATAGACCAAAGGGAACATTGAGGGTGGGACAGAGGGAGGGCAAAGACGAGGATGAGGGCATAAAGAGCACAAGGAGCTAGAAGGAATTATACACAGTGAAACAAGTCAGAAGTCAAGAGAAAAATATTGGATGGCTTCACTTTTAGGAGGAATGTGAAAGAACAACAACTACAACAAAAAATAAAAAAGAAGAAAACAAAAATAACAAGAGAAATCTCTAGGAACTGGGCAGTTACAACCAAAAACAAACAAACAAACAAACAAACTCAACAAGAGCAAAAGGTTAAAGATAGACCAAAGGGAACATTGAGGGTGGGGCAGAGGGAGGGCAAAGATGAGGATGAGGGCATAAAGAGCACAAGGGTCTGAGGTGATGGTGCATGGGTGAAATGGTGGTAGGAATTCCCTGGGGACTACAAATGTTGTCAAATACAATTAAATAAATCAGATTTAAAAAAAAAAGGATGTGTCTCACTAGAAACTAGGACTCTCATTGACCCAAGACCTACTCCTGGATAAAAGATGTAAGGAAAATCATGTTTGTGATAAGTTACAGGATTGTTTCTGTACTGGTTTTTAAACTTTTTATTAAATTGTAAAATTTTGGATGTTTTATATAGAAAAAGGTGAACCTCAAATGGAAAGCAAATAAAAAATTCCACATTTCTCCCAGACTGGTTGCAAAATAGTCTCCTAATGTTTATTACTCAACAACTCAAAAAATTCTATAAGGTATACCATGAATTTATGAGCTTATTATTTTAAATAAAAGAATACTAAAATTTAACATAATGCAATAATGCTCTCCTTTGAATTTCATATCTAAATCGCACATTAACATTTGACTTTCACTCTACAAAGATTACTATCTTCATTTGCTTCATTCAGATAAAATCACATTATCTATGCATCATTATATCCCATTATATGTTATTTCTCTTGATGAGTTTAGATAGATTATATTAATGGATGATAGTTGTTTTAAAGGACTTTACCGGCTGGCCTCGTATTCCTGGAGGTCCAGTACTACCCTGAGGTCCTGGAGATCCAGGGGGCCCTGTCAAGCCAGGAGGACCAGAGGTACCAGGAGAGCCCTGTCAGAGAGATGAGTGTCATGATGAGCAACAGACCTAAGTAGAAGTCTACAGTCAATGTTCAAAGGAGAGTGTGCATTTGAACTTCACGTGGCTTACTCACTGTTGGGCCTTTTGCACCAGGTGTACCATCAGTTCCCACTACACCCTAAAAGATATGTGAAAAGTTTATAAAATATTAAGCCATATCCAGGATAAGATTCACATATCTATATCCACTTTCCAAAAGGAGGCAGAAATTTACTAAAAGCATCAACCACAATTATATCATAAAAATCAGAAATTTACTAAAAGCATCAACCACAATTATATCATAAAAAATCATTTTCATGACTAATTCTCTTTTCATAAAATAGACAAAACTTGCAGAATTGACAAGTGAAATATGGTTTTTTTATGAGCTGTAAGTAATCATTCAGAATTCAAAGAGAACATTATAAAATAGGTTACATTTGTTCTGAAGTTGCAAAATATACCAGGCATTCTGTGCTAGTTCTTAAATATGCCAGGAACTTACAGGAAGACCTTGGGAGCCAATTGGACCTGGTGGCCCAGTTTCACCTCTTTGGCCCTGAGGACCTTCAGGGCCTCGTGCTCCAGTGGGGCCTGCTTCTCCCTAGAGGGGAAGTGAAATGCTCATTTAAGAAAAACAAAATGTATTGGATACAAAATCTATCTTCTTTTTGTTCTTTCACATTTTAGACCCAAATATTTAAAGATACCAAGAACACAAGGAGGTTTAGAGGATATGTAACCTTACACTAACCTAGTTGAAGAAGAGCAAATACTTCTCAGCAAATATCCCTTTGGGTATGATGCCAGTGCTGAGCGCAAAGTGTTAAAAGTAACCTGATAGCTACCTAATTTCAACTCAAAATAGTAAATAAAAATACAGATGTCTAGTTAAGTTTGTGGTTTTTTGGGTTTTTTTAGGATTTTATTTATCTAGGCATACAAGAGCTGGGGTACAGACCAGAGGTGCAGGGGGTGAGGATTCACCAGAGACAGAGTGGAAAGCAGAACAGGCAGATCTACTGAAATACACTGCTGAGGGGAGCAGCGGGCAAGGCAGGAGAGGTCTGCTGTGCTATGCGGGTCCCCTCCCTGGCCCAGGATTGAACTCATGCTTCAGTGGCTGTGGAAGCTCCACAGTGTGGCACTCAACCTCTGAGCCACCAGGGAGTCCCCGTCTAGTTAAGTTATAATTCAGATAAACAATAAATAACTTTTAGTATAAGTTTGTCTCATAAATTATTTGGGACATTATTATATTCAAAATGTATTGGGTTTTTTTGTTTGTTTATCTAAAATTCAAAATTTAACTGGGTTTCTGAATTTTACTTGGCATATTATCTATGGCTCCAATCTTGGAGGCGGGGGGACCAAGAACTTTAGAACAAAATTCTAAGTCTTTAGAGGCTCTTTAGAATGAGAAAGCACATTAAATCTTTATTAATGAGTTGAAAATGACTGGATGTGGAATATTCTTCATCCAGAGAGCAAGAAACTTACAGGTATGTAGGAATCCTGGCCATAAATCATACACCAAAAATTTTATGCTAGCGGAGAGTATGTTTTAGGATAGGGTAACATTTCTGAGAGTAACAGTTTTGCTCAATATTTGATTTAATTAAGCACTTTCTAGTAGCCAACGGTCAGTACTAGAAAAACTCAGGAGAAGAGGGAAGTGGTATACAACTAGAATGAACTGGTATACAAGCTGATTGGCAGATTAGGAGTAGAAATAATTGCCTGTTGACTCATAGAGGAAAGTATTATGAGATTTCTTATTCTCAAATTCCTGGTCAGAAGTCAGTTTGGAAGTAGAGGGTCTTGAAAGGGATTTTGAATGAAATACAATGGAAGACTGGGCCCTCCATGACCACAGTTAATGGCAACAGGATGAAGATTTCAAGAAGCAGATCAGATACAGAGAGAAACTGAAGTCCCACAGTCTGAGTTCACACTGCGTTCTTAGTGAAACGATTTAAGGCATCATTTTAAAGAAGTTGCATTCTTGTGGCATTAAAGAAAGCCTGAAGAATAATTTGGCCAAGTCACTCTCAGATTTGAAAAAGTATTTAAATGTCAGCTACAGATTTTTTGTTATATGCTTCAAAGCTCAAATTCAATTTGAGTAACATTACTACCTTCCTTGAGGGTTGACCTCTCAACAAAGCACTATGCTCAGCATTTGCAAAAATTATCTCATTTATTCCTCCACAAAATTCCTTGAGCAAACAAGGTTTAGAAGTGAGGTGACTTCTCATGGCCACAATCATATTTGTACAGTAGAGTCTTTTGTGAATTCTTTCTCATGTTAAAGGAAATGAGTGCTAAAGGGAAACTGTGAGGAACTATCTAGTGCATTGTGTTGTTTGAAATTTGAAAGTACTGTTTGTTCTGAAAGTATTCATTAATCTAGCTAATATAATCTTAATAACTTCCTACTGTAATCCTCGAATTAGCATCCAAAATATTGAGGGAAAGAACAAATGTGACTCACTAAAAAAGTAAATAATCCCAGCAGAATACTTTAATCTATTCCCACATAGTGAGCCAAATAGCCTCTTGCCCATTCCTTTAACATTTGTATAAACTTAGGGTGGGGGCAAGAATGAGGTCAACATTGTGTAAGAGAATAGTCTTTTGACAAATTCTGATTTATTCTTGCCTCCTATTATTTAGAACATTCTGCTATTTATTACTGCCAAGCACTGTATCCAAGAACTGAGTTCCAATTCAGATTGCATCTTACTCCTTGCAGCTGTTATAATTATCTGATTATAGACAATAAAATCCAACAGATTCTTTGAGATTACAACTATATGATTGTAGGTAATTCTCTAATTTTATGTTTTCCCCATGTAATGGACATTAAGCATACTCTCCACTATCCCCTTAATTTAGATGAACTTGCAAAAATGCATCTTGCTTTGATTTTTATTGTACTTACTTTGCTGTAAAATTCATTGTATATTGATATAGCAAAGATGTCTTATTTATATGCAAAATGAAGTTAGGTTCTATGTTCATCTAAATAAAAACTGGCTTTTCACCGGTAGAAATAGTGCTTTCATATTCTTCAATCAAAGAAATAATCTTCACTTTATGACTCATGTAATCAAGTAGAATTAAATATGTTAACATCTTACCTTCATCCCAGGATTTCCTGGAAACCCAGAAGAGCCAGGTATCCCAAGAGGACCCTATTAGAAGAAACCAGAAAAGTGAACAGACAGGTAAAGTTATACAGTAACTAGTTAATTACGCCTCTATCTTTGACAACATTCTGTATTTTGATGCATGATATAAGACTAAATCACAAGCAAAATAATATAATTTTATTATAAATTACTTCCACATTGATGCAAAATAGTGCTAAAAGACATTCCCAGTAGTTTTAAACATGGTAGTAGGATTTCCTTATTGTAGCATATAAGATTTAGTCAAAAATACAAATTGCTTAAAATAATTGCTGTTGAGAGATATACTTTCTTTGTGCTTACCAAGCAATAAAGGTAATCTTTAGAATCTCTATTTTGCATCAAAATTTAAGATGGCATTTTATCTCTATAAAAATAATGCTTAAGAATAATTTGAATAATTTAGAGCATTTTTTTCTTGAAACTAAAACGAAATTGATATTTGTCACTATACTACATTTGGAAAGGCATACACAGTTTCAACTGAATATTTAAAGTTGAACTTAAAGAAAGTAAGTATAATAAGAATTCTAGTTTATTCTGTTTATTCTTGTAATATTTTTTAATTCTATCAGTTTGGCATTAATTGTAACCCTTTCAAACTATATTTCTTTTTTATTCTTTTATGTTTTGTTTCCTTTTTACAAGTAACAAGGTAAAATAACTTCAATTATTATGAAAAACTGAAAGTCTTAAAGATTTTTTGTCTTTCAATATCAATCAATGTTGATCATGAACATTCGCTACAACTCTCTCATAAGATTGTCCTTCTATGTGTTGTATTAACAAAATTTACTGTATGAAGTTTGATTTAATTTTTATTGTTTAAACAAGATAAAATTGTTCCACAGACTAAATAGCAGCATTTTATGCTCAATTACTACAAAATTCTTATCAGGAAAAAAAGCATGGCTATGGAAAATATCCCATAAATACATTTGTGCACATTTATGCCCCATTTTATGCTCAGTTATTATAAAATTATTTTTAAGAAAAAATCATGGGTATGAAAAATATAAATACATTTGTGCACTTTTAAAACTCTTTCATTTACTACAATTGTCGACCTGTGGCATCACCTACAGAAATTTTTTAAAAAAGGATTTCTCAGTCTACATGCAGAGAATATGTTTGATTGTTGTAGGCATCAATGTATTGAAAAGCTTGCCAAAACCAAAGTTGAAAATCACCATTTTAATGGGTAGTAAATAAAGGTTACTACATAATGAATGCCTACATTATAATATATATACTTATGTACATATATATTTTATTTATAACTAGTTTTAATCATAGAATTTTTTCTAAATGCCATTCCTTTCTTTAAAAGATCAGGGCACCACTATTAAAGTTACATAATTTGGTGGAAAAAGTTATATATGATTCAATTACTCTATAATCCATGAGGTAAGTTTATTTAGACATGGACCATTTTATATTTTATTTTGTTTTGCTTCCAGGGGTATAACTTAAGTTCTTTTGGCAAAATAAAAATAGAAACTCAATCTATGCCACTTTTAAAAAAACTAGGATCTACTTTCTATTTACAGATCTCATGGGCTCATATATACCTCTTAGAATTTAAGTAGTTAATGAGCAATAATTGAAGAGAGAAAGAAAAAAGATAAGTGGCAAAATGATACATTAGAAAGTTATGAGTTACAAAATTTTACCTTGTTTAAAATTACTATCAGTAGTTATATAAATGTCAAGATTTTTATCTTCAAGTGTGAATTCAAGGGTCTTAATTACACAAACAAGTATAAAAAAAAACACAGAATATTAATTTTTGACATACCCTGAGTCCTCCTCATTTCTCATTCCATCTTACACTTTTACTTCCATGCTTTATATATTACCTATATGTTAAAAATTCCCAAATCTATATTTGTAATTCAAGTTTCTAGACTGAGTTTTACTTTTCATATCCAATTACAAAATTGAACTTATTTCTTTTGGTCCTAAATCCAAACCCACAAACAATAGCCTATTTATCTTTTTTTATTTCCTTTTTCAGACAAATGGTTACACCATCCATCAAATTGTTTAAACTCAAAAACTAATGGGTCATGTTCACTCCTTTGATATAAGGTCAACCCTTGTTACCATTATAATTTTAGCTCCTATCTTTATAATTTCTCTTTCAGGTTATGCCAAAGGCATTCAAATTAATCTCTCAGCCTTTAGTTCTAGCTATATTCACCTTATCTTCCATACTCTAATTCATATACCACTTTGTTTAAAATTTCTGAAAGGTACCTCATTACCTACTAAAGGAAATAACTAAAACACCATTAACATTGTAAATATAAGACTTCATGATCTAGCTTCTGCCTCTCCCATTACCCATGTTTCTTCATCTATCCCTCCTATGGACTATGCTAAAATCTTGCCCATTTTATACAATTATTTTTCAAGACTTAGCTTAAAAGTTGCTCCTCTTTAAGTCTTCCTTGACATTTTTCACTCACTACAGGTTTAGGTACTTTATTTGTTCTTAGACCTCAAGTTGCACTCTCAACAATAGCATTAAGCAATAGCATTATCTACAACACTAACTGATGTATAGATCTTCCTTAACAGCCACAGCAGCCATCAAGGACAAGCACAGTGTGTTTACAATCTTTCTACTGCATGTGTCTAGGAAACAGCATGTGCTCCATATATTTTAATGAATACATACACAGAGAATGAATAAAAATGAAAGTAATATAGCTCACCATTGGCCCAGGTTTTCCAGGCATACCATGTGAACCTCGTTGTCCCTAAATAACAGAAAAAAGACAGAATAGGCTAAGATTGCATTTATTTGATCATAAATAAATCATTTGCTTTATGAAACTTTTCATGTTAAAAATTGAAAAATAAACATGTTAACTGATAACAATCTTATCTGGGTTAATAGTAAAAAAAATGTACACATCATACAGCACTGGTAAGGTTGTAATAAACACATTGATCTTTACTATGAAGAAAGTCGGACTGAAAAACAAAACTGATTAGAATTATTCTTTTTACTTTAAGGT
This sequence comes from Galemys pyrenaicus, assembly GCA_019455555.1. Taxonomy (NCBI): domain Eukaryota; kingdom Metazoa; phylum Chordata; class Mammalia; order Eulipotyphla; family Talpidae; genus Galemys; species Galemys pyrenaicus. The sequence continues at coordinate 5,529,213 of JAGFMF010011702.1, read as the reverse complement.
ATCACTTTCCGTCATATGTGCTCAAAGATAATGGCATTTTGAACTATTGAGTCTTGTTAATAACCAGATTAACTCAGACAAGGAAAATCATCCTTGTAAAAATAATAAACCAGAGAGAGAGCGAGAGAGAGAGAGAGATTAAGTTACATGTTGTGGTTATCAGTCAGATTCCCTTTCAGAGCTAAAGCATTCATTTCACAGTCAGAAAGTATAGAAGTAGTATAAGCTAATGACTTAATGTTGAACCCTCTCTACAAACTGCCCTAAACTAAGTCACCTTTCTCAAAGTTATGCATTTCCCTGGGTCAATACAGTAGTATAAAGGATTGACTCCCATTTGAAACAAATATGCAAATATAAAGTTCCAACTCTACAGTTCATTGGATTTACTATGGTCTCTGCTGAAAATGCTGAAATTTCTCCCTCTAATAAATTATGATGCTTTTATACATTTCTTCACAAGTGTAGTTTTTAAGAGCACTCCCTCATAAATGCCATCACACAAATATTTGCTTTGATTCTGTTTCCTAAGAAATTTGACTTGAGACCCTAATATCATTTGTTCCAGAAGTGTTATAGGAAAGCAAATCCAAAATGGAATTTTTAAGCTGGAGTCCTCACTGGCCAGTTTGTGATAGATAGATTACAGATCATCTTGGAAAATGTGGTGATGCAGCAATAAGTGTTGTCTCCAGTGGCAAACTGAGATAAGTATAAGTATAATGAAATGGGCTATGGTGCAATAGATCAAACATTTAAGAAGATCTAAGGGAAATAGCAATTGTAATGCTGATGGAGTGGTCTAGTTAAGTGAATCCAACAGAGAAGAATGTTGAAAATCTGATAGTAATTAATCATCAATATAAGACTTCTTAGTAGCATTTCAAAATTTTATCTTCTACAACCAGAAGCAAGAAAAAGTTGAACAGTGGGTCCAGAATATGATAAAGGTTAATGAATTCTTGAGAAAATTAGTAATGCTAAACCCTAAAAAGTCTGTTATGCCATAGTCTGAGCTTTAGACCAGAGCCCTGACTTTTGTACTACTGAGAAGTTTTCAGATGGTTTATGGTCCACAGGCTGGGGGTAGCTATAAGAATGCTAGAAACCTATGCTAGTGATAACAAGGATCACCAAGTAATAGAGACTAAGTGATGGTCCTTAACTATCAAAAGCAAAGTGGGTGCAGTGTCAGGAACTGCAAGATTGAAAACTTAACAAGGGTAGCCTGTCCTTTGAAGAGCTATCAAGAGAATGCATAAAATATGCAAGCCTTCTCCCCCTGCAGGTTCAAGGTATATGGACAAACCACACAATTAAAATAAATTATAGAAAAAGATGCACTCATTGAAACTACTTTTTAGTCTTGTAGCAAACATGAAATAAAATTAAAATACCTGAACTAATACTTGGCATATTACTACCTATAAATGTTGCCTATTATAATTTTATTACTTTTCAAAGTTTATGTTTTACCATGGATTATATTCCCTGCTTCTATAGGTTATTATAATTTTTTAAATTTATGTACTAAAAGAAGCAGACAATTGTTCTATGATTATGTAAGATATTAAATTAAGAGAAACCAAGTGTATATATGGAAACTCTACTATCTTTACAACTTTTCAGTAAACTTAAATTTATTTAAAATTAATAAATAGATCAATTAAAATATATAATCAGTTCACTATTAAAATACATATACTTACAGGAGCACCCTGTGGCCCAAGTCTCCCTCTCTCTCCTGGCATTCCCCTTGGACCCTGTAGACGACAAAGCAAAAAACATCTCTTGAAGTATCTTCTTCAAACCCTAGCATAATCTGGGAAACCACTCAGTCCAATTGAGATTGAATACAACTGGTAACCAAGCAATATTATTTCAAGGGGCAATTATGGGTATGAAAAACTCTACCTGTAGCAATTTGTAACCTACTATCTCTTACCTAAATAGATTTCACTTAGCCTAATTTCAATAGACTAAATCTATAATAATTCTGATTTGAATACCACGTATAGAAAAGGAAAAATGGCATTAAACAACTAAGTAAAACAACTAGATGCTGTATCTTGGTGTGTTTTCCTGGCAGTTGAACTTATCTTTTAGTCTTGTAGCATCAAGATTATTTCAACAAGTAAGATACATTCTTTCTGTCTTTTTTTATTGTAATATTCTCTCAATATAAGCTAAAAAAGGGAATAACAAATAATTAAATTGATACTCACCATTGGACCCATGGCACCCATTGGACCTGTCGGGCCAGCTTCACCCTAAATGAGATTGCATTATAGTATGAGAAAACTACAAGTGATAGTCACATCACTTTCTTCTATGTGTGTCAATTTAAAAAGGTAATATTTTCAAACAGGACATTTTAAAGGCATAGTAGCAACGATGAATCTCAAAATTCTGCTATGTTACCTTTTCTCAAAATAGAATGGAAATTTAGCTTCTAAAGAAATAAGGATTTAAAAAATTAGCAGAACCATCACACCTAGTCATATTAATTACTGTCAAAACAGAAATTTTATATCTATGTCTGATAATACTTTTACCTCAACTACTCTGGTAGAAACTCAATGCCATGGTGGTTATTCCTGGCAACAATTAGGTCAATAATGGCCATGTATCCTGGTAAATCTATTGCCATTCATCTGTGAAAATTAAATTTATCTAAATTTATCTAACATGCAGTGCGAGGTTATATTGAGGTATTTTGCAATTACCTTGGAACCAGTAGCTCCAACTTCACCTTTAGGGCCTTCAAGACCTTTGTGTCCCTGAGAAGAAAAATGTAAATGTACGTTCTACTGTGTTTATGCTAAGGAGCATGAGAAAAGAACCAAAAACAGCAAACAGAAAGTGCTTGAAAATGGATCTCAAGTATAAAATCGGCATCCAAAATATTTCCAAATTCTCAATCTGTTTAGAATGTCTATTAAAAAAAAAACCTAAACAAGAATTTTGCCCTTTAAATAACATCTTCAATTTACAATGTTCTCACATTTCAAATGCATGACTTCATAGAAAAAAACTTTAAAAGTCATGATGGCATTATACTAATGGTTATAGAACTTATATAGTTATACAATACAGATTATATTTATAGCTGATGTTCAAAAAGTTAATAACTAGTACAGCAGCAATAATCCTAATTAGAAGCTCAACTACTCAAAACAAAGGCCAGATAATTTATACCGAATATAAATCACCTTTTCAGATAGACAGATGATAGATTGATGATAACAATAGATAGATAGACAGATATATAGTTTCTATAAGTGTGCATAATATATAAAGGTCACATATTGATTATCTTGATATAAAGAAACATAATATGACTTTCTAAGTCCATGTTGACTAGGCCCTTCCCATGACCTAGCACACTGTCTAGTATCATGTCACATATTCCAGTAAGTACTAATTGCCTGTTTTCTTAACTGTATCCCTTATTAGCCTCAAGCTGAAGGCTATGGACTTTTCTTGTTCATCACTGTATCTCCAGCATAGCACTGAAGGCATATTAAGAATACAAAATAGATTTGCTTGTGTAGAATCAAATGTAATTCAAAGTAAATATATAAAAGCAGTATGATTTTGGTAACAACAAATCAATACTGCAACGACAGTTAGTAATAGGAAAATTGACAAATGGAATTGTAAAGATATTGAAAGTAATTTATCCCCCGTGCCCTACTCAGCAAGCCACAGTATCTGAAAGAACTATAAAGGTGTGAACTTACACGGTGACCTTTCAGTCCTGGAAGACCAGGAGCCCCGGGAAATCCTCGCGCTCCCTGTGGGGAAAAAAAATGACATAAGACATTTCACAGTTATTAATAAGAGTAGGAAATTGTTTAATATACATAAAATATATGCGGTACATACTTTTTAAATCTACACAAAAGAAGAGAAAGAAGCAGTACATTTTTACCTATCAAAAAACATCTAGGTGATTAAAAATCAACAAACACACTGTTAGATATGGAAATTTGATTTACACAAGAGACATAGATTAATAGCAAGTATTAATTTGATAACATTTTAAAATTTTCAAATGACATAATTTTATCAGGATTAGTAGCAAAAAAGAAAACAAGCATGAATGTTCAGTGTCTGATCAACTAGGTAAAGGCATAAGAAATCAGGAGGGAAATTAAGGAATGCTATGCTGTCTTTATATCAGGCTTTATTTTTGGTAGAAAAAAACACAATTGCAGCAAAGCAATTTGTTTTATTTTCTCTCAACTTCTAGCAGCAGAATTATATATGATTAGAAATATACCAAAATTTTATCAGATTTTTTAAGTAAAATATTCAGGATAAGTTCTGTGGATTTTGATTGTCTAAAAATCTAAATGCAGAAATGACATATCCTACAGAAATACAAGTCAAGAAATATGGAAAGAATGCGCTGGTTCCTTGACTCAGTAATTTTTGTTAATTATATAATTGTATAACCCTTCATCTAAGCATATTGGATAGAAATCAAACAAAAATATCAAGTCCAAATGGAAGACTATTTTGAAATGAATTTGAAACTTTTTCTTAAAATTTATCTGAATCCTGTGACTTAATTATTCACTTAATTGTTTACATCACTCTGGTTTTGAAGTGAATATCATTACTACTACCACCATAAAACAGTACCTTAATAACACAGATTTATGTTATCAATTATTATTAACCTGCATATCCCTGGCACTTAAACTTATGCAGGGTTACTGGGCATTCAATGAATATTCATTCAGTGAATAAAAACTGAAGAAATGGTTTCACATTTCCCTTAACCTGATATTTTTCCTAAGGAAAATTGTTTTGTGTTAGCACAATCTTATACAGATAGCAAAATCTTTCTGTTCTGCATTGTCATCAAATTCATTCACTGCTAATGAAATAATGACTAAGAAACTCAATAAATGAATTTCATATGATAAAAGAAAAGCAATAATTTCTCTGTGACCACTTGCAGGGGAAATATTTCTGGAGTGTTTTGTGGAGGGAACGGTGGTTATCACAGAAGGGCACATCAAATCTTGCTTTCTGAACAAAAAAAAAAATTCCACCAATTCTTCTGTTTATACAGCCCTGCTTAGGAATTCTTTCACTTCTAGAATTCCCTTTAAGTTTTTCCACTTGGAATGCTCCCCTTTCCTGAGATCTTTCTCCCTTCCATCCTGAGCAGGAAATTCAGCACACATCATCTAAATCTACAGGGGAATTACTGAGCTATGTTATTTCAAATAATTAGCTAACTTTAGGGGGTCTGTGCTCTGCAAGGGAATTCTCACATGATTACATTTCTCTAATTTAACATAAAAAATGAACCAGATGTACTAGTGCTCATAAAACTTTCTCATTCTGCTGACCCAAGACTGTCATCACACCCGATCACACATCTTTGCATTGCTCTTGCACAGTGCATCTGTGACATGCTGGCAGGCACATTTCCTCCCCATGGAGGACACACACTGTGAGTCTGTGCAAGAATGCAGCAGGATGGGAAGTTTAAGCCCAGATTGGTTGACATAGACATCTGTGCTGATGACTAAACCTCATGCCTTTCTTTATCTGTATTGATTGACTTCCCAGGCTCATGGGAGATGAAAGAAAAGAGAACACAAGGAGCTAGGGAACTGGTTTTCCATTTGAAACTAAATAATCCTTGGAGCCCTGTAAATTCCCTTAAAAGATCAGCACTCCTGTTTAAAAAATATTCTAGTATTGAAACTCATCAATTTTCAGAAAGTACATGGAAAGTAATTCAATACTGTTGGATGTGTTGAATGGTAGAAACATTATGAAACTATAGGAAATATGGTAAATGGGAGTCAAAATCAGTTTATGGGATGTTGGATAAGGAGAAGTTTAAGAGCAGGAATGTTATCAGAGGACTTATGCCTACTTATATTCTCTAATTTTCCCCATTGCCTGTGTAGCACATGCTGGGGAAGATCAAAATAGCGTGAGTGAGAACAGAAAGATGGGTTCACAGTGTATTCAGCTGTCCCAGATCCTGAATTCTCATGGATTGGGTTGGCAGGAAACTATTCCTGTAGTAAGCCAATGGGGAGGAAAACAGCTGGTCTAAGAGCACTGGAAATCAGTGAATCTCGTCTAGGGATTTTAGTACCCAGAACATCAATCAAGAATTTCAGCCAATGTTAAGATTTGGGGAGCAACCAAATAGACATCCTATTTAAAATTTATTCTACTTAGCATATAAAAAACAAGTGAGCAAAGCTATTATTTTTGACATGACATCAATACAAAATAAGAATGTTCAAAAGATTTTTAAAAATGAAAGGGATCATGATGTTGTGAAATGTATATGTAAATAGGCTGACAACTTATCTGAAAATATGATACTCAGTTTGGAGAGAATCCACATTAGGTTATGATATCATTCTCCGACTCTATGAGAGTCATTTCATTATGTCAAGGCAAAGCAGATAAAATAAGCTCATTATCATTTTTACAAAATGGCCTGTTTTGCAAAGGCAGAAGGTACATATCATGGTGATTAACACACATACATACCATGAACTGTGAGTTAATCTTGTTTTTTATATTTTCAAATATGCCTTTATGACATGTATTCATAAGTCTAAACTTACCGGAGATCCTGAAAATCCCACTTCACCAGGATTTCCATTTCTTCCAGGCTCACCCTTTACAAGAAAAAAAAAATCAAAGTGGGGGGAACAAAGGGGAATGAAAATCTTCTCTTCTTAGACTAGATAACAAGTGAATTGCAGATAAAAGTCTTTTAGAAAGCTCATGCTCAATGCTCTCAAAAGTTCTACTCCTGCTTGCAATCTAGTCTACAAATCAGTTTGTGAGATTTCTTTAATTTATCAAGAAGAAATGACTATAAATATACTAATCTGATTTAGCTCACCATTTCATGAACATAAAAATTTACACACATGTATTGTGAAATATTACATAAACACATGATTGAATTTAAAGTGATTCTAAAGTACTACTTGCCATCCTTTTCTTCTGCTTAAAAAAATAAGAACTACTAGAGTTATTTCTTTAGTGATAAATTAATGTCATCTACTTTAATTACATATCATGACACTCAAAGAGAATCACACATAAAATGATAGCTTACCTATTATTTTATCCTTAATGCTGGTGTAACAGAGTCCAGAAAAGTAAATCTGTTCTCTGATCACAAGTTCTTAATGTTAAAATCCAGAGCCTTAATTTTAATTAAAAATCCAATTGGAGAAACTACTTTTTCAGCATTGGAAAACAATACTGATGTTATCCTACTAATGTATTTTAAAATCTATTTAATGAAGACCTTATAATGAATGGTGTTTTGCCATCAGAGAAAAATATTTTTTCTCAGAATATTTTTAGAGATACCAGCAGTAAAAGTTGTAGCTATTGTCATAATTCTAGTATCTCATGGACAAATTAAAATGGAAGATCTATAGGATGTAAGGAAAGATAAGAGTATGTAATAATATGGTACTATGAAAACTAAAAGGACTTTCAGATTTTGTAAAATTCCATCCTGAGTTCTCCAGTTTTGACTGACTTAAATGAAAGCTAAAAGTGGAGGAAATTAATGAGTGATATTCATGTAAAGAGTATAGTTCCTTCTTAGCCTCTTTCAAAGTTTCAAAGAAAAATGAAGAGTAGCTTACATCTTCACCAGGTTTTCCAGGAGGACCCTCTGGACCACGTGCACCAACTGGACCCTAATAACAAAATGAAAGAGAGGAAAAAGGAGTATTTACCTACACCTATCACTGGTGTAATCTGAAATATTATTGAGATAAAATATTTTTATTGATATTCTATATCTTATATCTCTCAGATTATGTAATGAAAAGGAAAAATGTTTAATTTCATAAGTGCATATATCTTACTACTGTTGACTAGTCATATTCAAAGACTCTGTATATTTAAATTTTCTGCCACTGGACTCATGAGACCATTACAATAGTGGACCCATATTGAACTGGGTCTATGTGCTTACTTGACATTTACCATTGGTCCAGGTTCACCAGGTTCACCAGGAGGTCCTGTAGGGCCAGTGCCACCCTAAAATTGAGAAAAATATATATAAACATATGCAAAATATATATAGTAACCCAAGACAAAAAGAATACTTAATCCTATATTCTCTACACTCAGTTGTTCAAATTTCTGGCTCCACTCTCCAGCTCTGTGATTTTGGCCAAGATACTCTTGCTACACCTCAGATTCCTAATCTATAAAGTGATAATAATATAGTGCCTACTTCATTAGGTCATTCTTATAGCTCTTTGGATTGCTATTGCATGTTAAGAGCCTGTAACAGTGCTATCAGGGTAAGTATCACTGTCAATACTAGTTATCATTATGGATCATGGTCATCTTCATTGTCATCAACACCCACTTATGTCTTCCATTCATAATATAAAGTGATGTGAAGTAAAACTCCACACACACATGATAATGATAATATGGTATCTTTGAGCCATCAATAACTTTCTTCCTTCTCTCTTAAAAATTATTTCCTACTGTCTGTCAAATTACAATAAAAATTAAAATTGCTCTCAATAATTATTTGTTATTTAATAGCTTAAAGAAATGCAGCATTAAATTTATTTTCTAAATTTCCATGGAGTGATCATTTTAACTTCTATTCCTAACAATACCACGTTTTTAGATCACACACCTTCTATGATCTGATTTCATGACCTCAGAGTTGGCATATAACCATTTATAAGAATTTCTATCATAACATGAGACAATGATCTGTTATTTCAGAAGCAAAAACATATAAAAATTCTTTGTTTTGGAGGTCATAAATGAATCAAATGGTAAAACTTTGGTCTCATGAAGAAACATTGAGAAATATACTGCATATATTTCTGAGTGAAAATTAACTGAGTGCAACCCATTCAATTTGAGCATCACTATATTCAATTGAAAGACCAGCCAAAAGCAGTCTTGTCACAGAGACTTATTTGTTGTTGTTGTTTTTATGCAATATGTTCTTTAATTATAAAAAGACTTACTTGCTGCCCTTGTAAACCTTGAGGTCCCCTTGGACCAACAGGACCCTTGAAAACAAATAATAAGAAAAGTTGTATAATGTCTGTGACAATTAGGTGAAACACTTCAAAAATGTTGAATCAGCATTAGAATTTGAAAAAGTGAAATTCTGAACATGGAAGACAATGGTATTCTCCATGTGTACTCATCTGTAATACAGCCAAATTTGAGATTAAAATTTGGAGAACGTTTGGGAAGATTTCGTACACACCCTCAGTGTCATAAAGAGAAATAAAGACTATGCCCTGTACACGCCCAATGTCCTTGGGACGAGAACACTTCCATGTTTAAAAGGGCTGGTTCTGTTAAACTTGAATATCTGAGAAAAGAAAAGTCTTTGCAGGGATGAGGTAATTATCAAAATATCTGTTAAATTCTTCAGTCTCACAGTAAACATGTCCTGTAACTTAATGAGCAGGTTAAACTAAAAGTTTATGAAGTTATCAACAGTAATGATTAGATTATTTTAAATTACATTTAAAGCTATCTAGAGTACTGTGTTTCCTGTTTTTTTTTCTTTCTTTGATAGCATACATTTAAATATTCATACAAGATCCCCATTTGAAAATTAAATTAATACACCAAGGCATAGCAAGAAGGTAAAAAGGAAAATACAAACAAAAACAGTTAATATATTTACATAATGTTTTAAATATCACTTTAAAAAGTAAAAAAAAAATTAAAATCAAGTTTTCTTCTTTTAACAAAAATAAATTTGCATTTTAGTTTGATTAAATGTTTAGCTAGCAAGAGAATAAAAGATTAAAAATATATATGTAGTTTTCCAATGGACAAAAACATATATTTCAGAAAAATATCCAAGATAATCACTGATTAGACCATATCATTAGTAACTCTATTTTATTTTTAAAAAGATTTATTTATTTATGCATATAAGAACATGGGTCTAGGCCAGAGGTAGAGGCAGTAAGAGGATTCAGCAGAGACAAAATGAGGAACAGAACAGACAGACTGAAATATACTGCTGAGGAGGAGCAGCGGGTGAGACAGGAGAGGTCTGCTGCACAATGTGGGTCACCTCCCTGGCCAGGGATCTAACTCCCACCACAGTGCCTGGCAACAGCTTGATGACGATGCGCTTTGCTTTCAATTCCTATGCCACCAGAGAAGCCCAGTAACTTTATAAAATGTACCATGTTTAAGTTCGTCATAATGCTGGCCTTCCTTAATGATGAGTAGATGGTGGATATCAAGTGGTATGATTTTACACTTCTTATTGTCTGAAATTTCATTGATCTGATATGCTTTTGAATTATGTTATGAGCAAAAAGCATGTTTTGAAAAGTGTTCATCTATCCAGTGAGATTTCATTGCTGCAAATACTCAGATTTAATTACTTGCCCAAAGAAAATGGCAATCTTTTTGGTCTCAAAAGAGGATTCAGATAGTCTGAGCCCCAGCAAGGAAACTAAAGTATTGGCATAGGACAGTGGAGAATAATATTAACATAAGGGAAAAATACTGAAAATAAAAATGAAAAAATATCTCATTTCAAATTTTGTAAAATTCTTGTGTCTAACAATGCCATAAAACAGACTTTGTAAATTTAACAGAAAATTGTAATATTTTTAAAAGTGCAACTTGTGTTGCAGCAGTGGTTGAATTAAAATCCTTTATTTTCTTCAAATATTAAGTGAAATACATACATAGCCCTTTCTTAAAATCAGCAAATACTTTGCATAGTTAAGAACAGTATACCACTGGACTTTTGATTGGTACATAACAGGGTTGGATAAAATAATGGAACAAATAAATGACTGGGTAAAGATGTTTAAGAAGACACCATCTTTTTATAACAGTTTTTCAAGTACTTCACTTATCAGTAAAATGTGCACTTACCACAGAGCCAGGCATCAATCCTACTTGACTCCCAAGTCCAGATTTTTCATCCAACCCAGCCATCTGAGCTGAAAATGGCTGTAAAAGCAAAATGTTGACATTTTTCCAACAGTAAAAGACATATCAACATACATTTTAAATTAAGAAATATATATTCTCTGAGATTCATTCAGAATTGCTCATCTGAAAAGCTTGTAAACTTTTTACTTTAAAGTAAGGAAAAAGATTTCCATTGCCTTTCATTGTATGTGTTTTTAATTGAGGAGTCCTCTACTGAGGAGTTGCTTCAGAATAATCACTGCCCTGTTCCAAATATCTGTTAGTTGATAAAAGTATGGATAATTCCAACAAGTAGTTAGCCAATCTAAACAATTTCAGATTGAAATTTCTTTATCCGATTTCCTCCCATGATTAGAACATGCCACACCTCTAAACAAAGGCTAAAATATTCCTTTAAACCATTTGTTCTAAAGAGTCCAGATTCTATTTCAGCCTATTTTATTTAATTGTCATATTTCTTTGTTCATGGCCAGTAAATATTAAACTACATTTATGTTAAGTTGATAAACACTTCATAATCTTTTAATGAATCCTTGAACATTCTACAATTGATATCTATTTTATCTATTCACTTCCACAGCTAAAAGTCGCTGGTAACAAAATTGACAAAAATTGTCCATAATAGTTCTATTAATTTCCAGATTTAAATGGGAGAAGAATGCATTATTGGTTAAAAAATAAACTTGCAACATACATCTGAAGAGGTGTGATCCTATACCTCTGAATAATATTTAATATTGTAAATCAATGTTATTTTAATTTTCTAAAATTTGACTAAAGCCAATTCCATCTAAAATCAGTTGAAAAACAAATACATGAACTGTTGTAAAACAAAAATTATATTTCAGGGCTCAATGTGTTTTCTAGTATTCTATGCAAACTACTCATAAATCCCCTATCTTGGACACTCAGAATTCAGAGATAGATATAGAAAAGCTTTTTGTGTTATTTTACTTCTGGAAATAATTATATAGCATTTTTAATGTCAACTTTGTTGACATCATCACAGATGTGTCATCCTCCCTTGGTAAGGAAGACAAGACTGATTTCACCATCTTCCTGAACCTATAGTACCAAGGAAGGATAGAGACACATCTCCCTTTTCAATTCATCTTGGAAAAATGTTAATGGTCCTTTAGAATCAGCACAAAGAGCTAAGTTCACAGAACATATTGAAAAGCAAATAATTTGAAGCAGCACCTTCAAAAACTCCTTGTTGATTTCCTACTTTTGTTACTGTTCATAGCAGCACTGTATTTGTCTAACTGCTCTTACAGTGAAGGTAAACATCTGAAGGTACACAATTTAAATCTTAGCAAGAAATCAAAAATATGTTTCTAAAAGAAACCAACAATATATTGCCCAAATATGATATTGAACAATGTGTACAACTCACCCTGCTCATACCATCAGGTCCTGGATGGGATGGATGTCCAGGAGGTCCTGGGGCACCAGGTTGACCAGGAACACCTGGTTCTCCATCAATTCCCTGAGGACCACGAGGACCCTGAAAAAACACATCAGTGGGAATTAGAGCCCATTTCCAAAGATGTACTATGTAGAAGGGTAAGAACAAGACTTCTTGAAGAAGTTGAATTATTCATCATTTTTAAAATGAATTGCCATACTGTATGATTACAGTTAAGACATTCTGGAAAAGGTAAAGCTGTGGAGACAATAAAAGGGTCATTGGTTATCGGGGATTAGCAATAGAAATGGGGAATGAATAGACCGAGCGCATATGATGATGAGTACATGTCAATACATACTTTTCCAAGTGCACAAAATGTACTTCACCAAGAAGAACCCTAATATAAACGGTAATTGCAAACTGATGATGTTTAAACTGAGGAAGCCTATATGTGTATAGGAGAGTGTATGGGAACTCTCTTTACTTTCCTCTCAATTTTGACGTGAAACTCCAACTTCTACAAAAAAAATCTTAAAATATTGTAATCAAGTGATATGCAATAGTTTCATCATTGCCAATTTCACTGCTAATCACAGCCTCTACCACTCTAACATGTAGATTCTGGGTCAGAACTTTACTATTGATATATTAAATGTTCAGTAATCATACTTTTTGGAATAATTGTAAAATTGTATTGATTTCACCAGTATTCTAGAATAAGCTTCCTTATTTAATTGAGTTTTCTGTTTAAAGCTATTTAACCACCACTTTCTAAATTCACTTGTCTATATTAGATTGTAGTGAACTATCTATAAATCTGTTCAATTGCTCCCTAAAAAAATGAAACAGTAAAAGTCCCTAGATTGGGGTTTGTGGTGTGTGTGTTTTTCACCTTTCTAAGTTTTTTAATGTTTTTTATAGTTACTGGCATATAGTAGACATACAATATATGATTATTCCATTTACACATTTCATACCCTTTTACTCTAGTATTTGAAGTCTGGCACACCACCCTCAAAAATAGACCAAACTAATGAGAAGTAGAGAGAAAGGCACAGTGACACAACAAAGTCTAGTTCTCAGAGGAATGAGCAATATGATTTCTAGTGCCAAGTTCCACCCTCCTTCTAACCCACATTCTGAAGGCAGCTTGGGGATTAGCCACGTCCTCAGTTCGAGAAATGCTCAGTCTACAACCTCATCATTCCCACAAGACTAGTTCAGTATTTTCTGGTGGTTTAACCCTGAAGAGTTTTAACAAACTTTAAAAGGAAAGAAAGAAGAGAAACAGGATCAAGAAAAATATGGTAAATGAATGGAGTCTGACAGTAAAAGAAGCTTCTCATGTCTAAACATGAGGATATCTACTAACATACAATAAACAACTGGAATCTGAGCTGACAGAGCATAGAGAGTAAATATAGTACCAGCTGAGGTGATAGTGGGGGTAGTTTGCACATGATAGTTTTGGGGAGGGTGACATGATAACTTCTCAGATATGTATTAATATATGGTAACTTTTTTAAAATTATATATATATATATATATAGTTGCTTCCTGGAAGCAAATTTATCTATTTAAAAAAGGAGATAACATTTTGAAAAATAATTTCTCATAAAATTATCTCATACTTGAAAAATCAAACCCTTTCTGTCTCCTAAACTACTGCCAATTAATTGCACTATTTCATTATGCATAATGGAGGCTTATTTTAACTGCTCTGTAAACTCCTCAAATGTGTGCAATATGAGTTATAACGGGGACACTGATGAAATATTTATCACACCTATGCATCAAGCTTTGTGTGAAAAATTTAAATGTGTTTTTGAAATGTGAAATTCTTAACAGATAACTAGGTGTTGTTAGAAATGAAAAATAAGCAAACATTATCTCTGTTCCTAGAGATTTCAAAAAATAAAACAAAAATATCCATTAGTGTTAATAGAAGTAGAGAGGTTGGGTAACATCAAGCCTCAAAAAGCATGTCCCTTCCCCAGGAATCTATAATTAGTAATCATGTTTAAAGTTATCTCGGAAGAGAGCCCACTGCTTTACTGACTTCATACGACATTTTGTGTCTCCATGCCACCTCCTCTAAATAGCCTACATGATTTACTCTTATTAAAAATTGAGACTGGAAGCAATAAAACATGAAAATTTACCCAAAATTAAGTGAACATAGTAAGCAAATAGGTGAAAATTTAAAAATATGTAATACATGAGTATTTTTACCAATAAATATTGAAAACAAAAAATTATAACTTTGGAGTCCATTAAAAACATATATTTATTTTTATGTTTCCAAGGGAGCTGAATCACATACAGTTTATTTAAAGTCACTCCCTCCCAAAGTCCAGATTATTCTAGCATCTCCCCCAACAATATACAATTAATAAGTACTTGTATATTGCCACTAGGTGGCGACCTCTAAACATCCACAAGTAGAAAGGACTAATACAAGCCTGAAGAATCAAGCACCATGTTCACTGCTGGTTACTAACATCACACAAAAATTACAATAATGTTAGTGTTGATAAGAACTGGCATATTTCCCATCTTACAGTAAGGAAACAGACCTAAAGAGGATAACTGCCATGCACATTTAGAACTCAGTTCACCATTAGTAATTTGACAGGTTGCTAGTTTTATCACTATGAAGTTACCAAGACAGCACACTGAAAACTAGAATGTGTGATGAGGCAACCATGATGATCACTGGGTAGAAATGAAGGTTTCCTGAGATTTGCAGCTCTCAATCCAAATCAGTTTTATCCCCTACAGGATAATTGGAAACGGTGAGACATTTTCAGTTGTCAGAATTGTGTGAGGGAGGGCACTGGCGTTGCTACTGGCACAAATCAGGAATGCTGTCTACCACCCTACAGTACATACGGAGTTATGAGGCCCAAAATATCAATAGTGTTGAAGTAGATAAATTATGTCCTGCACTGTGAGTTTTCTGTAGTGTCTGATGGTAATTGAAGGAGGAAGAGATAAATGGTATTTAGTTCAGTTCTACCTATATTGTGCCAGCTATAGTTTAGTTAAGCAACTTCTGCAAGGTTTGGGACTTAATGCAAAACATTCTACATATGAGTATGTGGGGACACTGTACCAGGAGCTTGATTCAGCCATGGTAGAATATTCATACCAGTATTCCTATCTGTGGCAAAAACTACAGGAATTTTTTTTAATGAGTCAGCTATTAAGCACTTTTAATCACACCACTGCTTGTATGATTTGAGAGGAATAGATTTTTTACTTGGGAGATTCCAGCATTACCTTCCTTAAATCCTTATAAATAATTATTTCACATATGCACAGGCACAAACACACACACACACACACTATTCCTGCCCAATTCAAATATATTGTCTCAGCCTAATGACTGTAGGAAATGGAGTACATCTCACACTAGAAGAAGAAAAGTGGGGAACAGATTCACTGCATCCTTACAAGGAATTCTGGAACTCTGACAACTATTCACATAGCATTTTCCACCTAGACTTAAGACCCAGTGTTATAAATTATTCTGGGCACATGTATAAAATACATGCTGTTTTCTGCATAATCACCTACTCTCCACCCAATGTAAGTAATTTTCTATATGTCTCTGTCACTCTAGGCACAGACATATGAAGAATTACTAGCAGTATTTAGTGATCGGTATTGGTGAAGTAACTCAGTTGACAAAGAACAGAGTATAAGATAACTAGAACAAAGTCTTGCTGCCCATCTGTATAATGTTCCTCACTTCCCTAGGTACTGTCACTTACTTGCCTGCAAAAACCATCCAAACTCCAGCATCAGTTTGGAAGGAGTACTGGGATCATATGCTACTTGATAAAAATGTATGTAACCTGCTGCAAAAATTCCTAAAGTAAGTATTTTGTCATAGATAGATAGATAGATAGATAGATAGATAGATAGATAGATAGATAGATAGATAGATGGATGGATAAATAGATATTTCCTAGCTCACCTATTTCTTCCCTTTAAATACGGGTAAATATATGTTTGGAAAGTTAAAAATCCAGATGTCATTAGAAAGAGCTTTAAATGGCAAAAAGAGTTATGATTGAAACATGGGATAGTGGTAGCAATACAAAATTTAACCCAGTTACTTAATGTATCCAGGACACCAAATATTGAGAATAAGATAAATAAAAAAAAATTATAACCCTAGGACTAGAGACTAGTATGTATTTTGTATGGGTAATAAAAAAGGAAGTCATTTGACATGTTTTATCTCAAGAGTGTAGAGTTGATATATACATTTAAAGGTGTCCCCTTTGTTCTGGCAATGAACTTGCTGATTTTTAAAATTATTCCTTTGATTGTTCTGCAGCAAATGCTCAGTGAAAAAGCAAATTATTACTTGGGAAGTAAATTCATTATACAACCACTTGAAAGAAAAATTCATCTTCTAATAATTTATTTTTCCTTTATCCAATTTGGTTATTCCTGTAGCAACCACAGATCACAGAACTTGGGTGTTTTATCTCAACAGTACATTCTTGGCATTGTTACTTATGAGTTGCAACTTCTGAAAACAACATGAGGTATTCATTATGTTCTCTTAGATTCTACTTTATTTTAACTTAACCTCACAAAGGACAAAAACTATCACTTGATTCATCTAAAAGATAATGGGTAATTATTAGCATGTGCTAATTTCCTCTGAATCAGAAGAGACAGACAATCACTTTAAATCTGTGTCTCATTAAATAGAAGTGAAAGAAACAGTGTGATAAGCAGTTTGCTGCAGGAAATATGGCTTAGATGGACTTACTCAGTAGAGAACAATTAGAAAAAGGGAACTTTGATTTCAACTTACAGGTTTTCCTTTTGGGCCTCTCTCTCCTCTTGGTCCTTGTGATCCCGGAGGTCCCTAAAAGAGAGAACAATAAGTAAGCCATTTTGTTAGGGGAGAAGATGTCCTCCTGAAAAAACTATACAAATAGGGTTATGGATGCCAACTCCCATCCCAGACCAACAATATCCAAGAACTACAAATCCCATAAGGTCATCATCACCAAAGAGTGGATCACTGGGACCTGAGGGTGGAGTTAAGCAGCCAGACTTGGTATAAAACCAGACATGTGGGCCTTGGTTGTCTCTTAGTTTTAAACCAGCTCTCAGTGTGCTGTTGGGTTCCAGCTCAAAAGAAATAGTAAGACACATTTAGGATTTATCTCCCTCTCTTCTCCCTAAGTTATTCATTTATTAATTTCCCCTTCTTTTGTAAATAAAACTCTTTATTAACCTTTGTTGTGTGTGGCTGCAGTTGGGGCATATTATAAGTGCTTTTCAAGCACGCAAGTAAGGACCCAGTCAGGCAAACTTATTTCCTATCAGGGTTACCCTATAACAATTTGTGTCACAGTTATGTCAAAATATGTATGTCTTTGTTTTAAAATGTGCATGTTTTGTTTTGCTTGATATAAGAAAATTGGAAAACAGAAATATCGCATTTGTTAATTCAGTTCTGTTGAAGACTATAAAAGCCCTGTGTACATGGAAAAGCTATTTATCTTAGTGACGTTTAAAGGTCTGTAAAGAATTAAGTACTACATTAGAGCATCATGGAGTCCAATGAACTGAATATATTAGTTTGAAAAACAATAGCAAAATGCAAGAATCATTTTTGCTGTCTTTTCCCAGACAAGCTTTTGCCACTAAATTATGGGCACAAAAAATTATAGTTCACATTTTGAGATACAAAAATGTGCAAACCAGAAATCATCAATGATCTAAAATAATCTATGAGTCCATACTGTTACATATTACCCCAAACTATTCATCACTGTTGAAGTTGCTGCTGAAAACAGCGGAAAGAAAAGCCTCTTATTCACTGATTTATGCTCAATTGTCTTTACTTGATTTAGAATATTGCATCATTTCCATTGTATATTTAAAAGCCACTTAGAATTTTCCAAATGGTAACTGCAGTTATTTCTCCCTTAAAATCACAAAGGATTATTATATTTCAAAAGTGGTGTTATTGTGCTGATATCTTAAGTTAGCTTTTTCCTGGAATATGGAAGTTGCCAGGAGAATTTTATTTCTCTTTAAAATAGAGTTTCAATTATATTATGAATTTTAGACTGTGCATTTACTCAGTTCAATATACAGTATCATTTTAAAGCAAATATTTCAGAAGGACTGGAATGAGTCTGTTAAAATGTATTAGTATTTCATCTACATTCATTCAATGTTTTAAAGTTTACAGGAATTGTGTGTTTGTATGTATATTATTCATCTAGTTATCTATGAATGCTACTGCCAATCAAAATCTCAAATTAATAGTCTTTCATGCTAAACTATATGTATAACTTCTCAAATTCTGCTGTAATAAATGACTTAACTTTACTAAGAAGTGAAATTAATATTTTGTTTTACTTTAAAGATGAAAGTCTTCCAGTCCTAATCATGGTCAATGATTGCCCTAATTTCAAAGCTAATCTAAAATTAACAATGTGACAATGTGCCTTTCACATAACCAGACAGGAACATGAGAAGTGAGAGAGTCCATCAAATTCAAAATGAAATGATGCCCTATGTGCCATTCATTGCCACCTAAACCTGCATATGTTTCATGACAAGAAAATACTTTAGGAGGCCAACCATTATTGTTTTATGTTCTATTGTCATTTTAAGGATATCAAAAATCTGTAAAGATTTTTAGAATTTCAAGAATGTAAAAGTACCATAAATGTTGAAAGAAATTACTTACTGCAGGTCCTGGACGACCACGTATGCCTGTTACCTACAAATGATAAATAAGATGCTCGGTTAAGATAAAGTTTCCACAGAGTTTTAGAAAAAGCATTAGTCAAACAGATAAGTGTACAAGCGAAAGTCAGATTTTTAGAAGATTAATCTATTTTGTTTAAATATTCAGTATTTATCAAGAAAAAAATTTATATTAGCATTAAATGTTGCATTAAAGAATTCATCTGTTCTGATTTGTTTGTTTTGTACCAAAAATTTAGTTTTAAATAGCTAATTTACCTTTTGAGAACATATTATAATATATATTATATACGAACAATGATTTGTAACCACACTATAGCTAATCTTATTAGGGGTATATGAAAACAATATATATGTATGTATATATATATATATACTTACAACAGGCACTAATCCTGGTTCTCCTTTTTGTCCCTATAATTAAATTAAAATAAACTTTAATTAACAAAATATAATAACTTGGTGGGCATGATATGTCATACTAGAGTGCTATAAGTGAACACTTAATTTCTATGTAAGAAATGTAAAAAATTTGAGAAAAGAAAGTTAATCACTATTTAGGATTACTTAGGCAGCTATTCATGGAAAAAAAAACACTACTCATCTGAAAGACATGAAAAGAAAATCAATGAAATATGTAAAACCTATAAAGTTACGTCACCTCAGTTTCTACAGTGGCCAAACCTGAAGAATTAATTATATCAAGAAAAACTTGTGATGAAAATTTGTAAACCCAAAGCATCATGAAAAAAGACATAAAAACTAAAACACACTAAAAAGTTCAGAAATATGGATATATTTTAATTTTCACCTTTATATTACATGCTTCCTAGCTTTTCTGAACTTAAATACCATTACTAAAATCCTTGTCATACTTTTTGAAAATTCAAGAAAGAATCTAAGAAGTAACAAAAGTGTGACTATATTTAAGAGAGAGAGAGCAAGAGAGAAATGGAAAGAAAAAATGTAGTAATATCAGTCATATAATTCTCAATATCTGAGAAAAATCTAGAAATTAACTAAATAGGAAACAAAAAGTTATCATAACAAAGTCAGGCAATTTAATTTGTTTTTATAATAGATGTAGCAAATAAAACAGATATAAATGGAATATATAGAACTTAAGATTCTTAAAAACTGTATTCTCATATTTCACATACGTAGGTTAAGTAATATTAAATGAATTGAACCTTTATATACCTCTATTTTATCACACCTTTCTTTGCATTATTTATTTTAGGATTTGTCTCCCAGAGATGTTGGTCTTCTCTAGATAACAATCTGTCTTCTGTACATCTATAGTTTGGCACATCAAAGTTCTCTAAAAATTCTTCTTGAATATAATTTCCATGAACATATGAAATCATGTTTTTACTAAGAAATTGTGGAGGATGAGTCCATTTAAGGATAGAATCCAAAATGTACAAAAAGTAAGGCTATTTGGTTCTATTTTATTTAATTTCTCCATTTGCTTATATTTGTTCTTTTATTTGATTACGAAAATACATGAGTTCATAGTTAGGAATTCTGAAAATAGAGGAAACATGCTGAAGAAACTAAGCAGCATACTCATGCCCAGGATAAAACCATTGTTAACACTGAATTCTTAGCTTTCTATCATGTAATTCAACTTGGTTTAGAAAGTCAGTGCCTGTGTATTTTACCCTTAGAGTTCAGGTGGCTGTATATATATCACATACTTTTTTTTTTCTTTATTTATATATATTTGACATCAATTGTGGTCCCCATGGATTTCTCACCACCATTTCACCAAGTACACCATTACCTCAGTCCCTGGTGCTCTTTCTGCCTTCAACCCATTCCTTCCCCCCTCCCCACAAAGTGTACCTGATTTGTCCTTGTCTTTTTGTTTTTATCATACACTTTTTTAAGAATTTATCTAGATCACCAAATTGTGCTCCTAAGCTCCTAGAAGGCACAATCCAATTACATCATTCCACTAATCATTCACAACTGGAAAATTTTGTAAAATGAAATTTTAAAATTATTTTATAATCTTGATAGTCTTGTTTTTAAGATTTATTTTATTTATGCATACAAGAACAGGGGTGTAAGCCAGAGGCATGAAGGTGAGAGGATTCACCAGAGACAGAGTGGGGTGCAAAACAGGCAAATCTTCTGAGATACACTGCTGAGAGGAGCAGCAGAGAAGCAGGAGAGGTTTGCTGTGCCATGTGGGTCGCTTCCTGGGTAGGGATCAAACTCCTCTTGCAGAGGCTTCTGACAGCTTCATAGTGCTGAGATATAACCCCTTGCGCCACCAGTGAGGGGCACAATCTTGATAGTCTTAATGATACACTCATGACAGAACTAAAAATATCTAGACCATAACTGTTGATTCTAATGCCAACATAGTAAATACTCTAAAAGTGAGGAATTGGCTGAGAACTCAGATGCAGGAAATATTCCACAGAAGCAAGAAGGAGATCTATAGGAGTAAACTCAAGGTAAAATTTAAGAGAACAATGGGGTAATATAGTCATGACCCTAGTATAACTGAGGTTAATAACTTTTCATCTGTGCATTGGAGGAAGAGTTCCATTCCCTTGGAAGTGTTCACAGTTTTCTGATAAACTTAAAATCTATGGAATTAGATTTTGGGTTTCTTGAAGGGGTATGGGGAGACAGAGAAAAGGCAAAGATATGCAATTGGTAAAATGTTCAATTAATTATTTTAATTGAAGCTTTACTTTTTAATCAGAGGAACCACAACCCTGTGGAATCAGAACACAACCAGGCCCTATCTCTCTCCCTGCTTCTTTCCCATTGTTCCTTCCTAGCTTCTTTTCTTTCGTCTTTGTTTCCTTCATTTAAACACCTATTGCACTTCTAATATATCCATAGAATATACTAACTACTATGATAATTGCAAGGATTACAAAAGTTAATTATGACACAATAATACTCCCTTTACATCTGGAAGAAATGTTTATAAATAAAAATTAAGAAAGTGTATTAAATAAAAGCATCTGTTATCTATCATTAAAGCAACTGGATTATACTTGCATATTTTTAGTTGTGTAATACTTTGTACCTTATTTATTAAAAACTTCAAAGGACAATCTTATGTTGATCGTATTATAAAGAAAAAAGTTATGAAAATAAAATGGTGTAAAGTAAAACTTACCTTCCTTCCTCTACCTAGAAAAAAAAAGGATAAATACATTATTTTATGCAGAACTGGTAACTGAGAATCTCCTAAATATTTTGAGTGCCAATTTTTTTTTGTTGAGTGAGAATTTAACTTAAACATAATGACCTATCACCAGTAGGCATATCTCAAAATCATTTGCAGTCAAATATTATACAAAGAGACCAAATAATACATTCCTTTGTAAAATTCTGACATTTTTTCATTATTCACATCAATTATATATTCATAAAATTATAAAATTAACTCTAAAATTACCATGAATTATCTTCAACCAACATTCTCTTTTTTTATACATTTTTGGGTAGGCTATTAATATAGCCAAAATATATTATGGAAATATAATTATACAATAAAGTCTCTTTCCATGTTGTCCCTTTCCACTCTTTCACTACCCATAAGACCATTATTATTAATTTTCCTGTTAGTCTTTCTAACCAAGAACAAAATAATAGCACATTCCAATTTTGAAAGTTGCATTTGAGTCAGTAGTTTGAACAGTTGCATATTTCATGTTAAGTTTATACTTAGCAACTTCTTCTTATCTGCTTATATTATAAATGAGGTATTTTTTTATTCCCATTTCTTATTCAAGATGTAATTGGTTGTATATAGTAAATCTAGTTTGTTAATTTTAGACTGTACTGTCTTTCTAAATTATTTTTGTAGGTTATTTTCCTATTCCTTCAGGTTTTGTAAGTATACAATTACATATTCTACAAATTAAGTGTTTTACCTCTTCTTTTTAATATCTAAAACTCTCATATCTTTTTCTTATCTAATTTTTCAGTTACATTCAATAATGTCAAATTATAGTCACAATAAATACTAAAATTATTTGTTTTGTAATGGTTTCTCACAACTGTGTAATCAACTGCTGCTTTTTTGGAGGACTAACCACTTTATGTTTCTCTATTCTTTTAGAAAAAAGCATGTATTCAATTTTCTTCTGCTAGAATAGTTTCAGAAAATTGTTTCCTAAAAAGTATCTGTTTCATTTTTAAATTTATCATGAACTTGTGCAGAAGAGCCTCATGATTCTTGTATGTTCTTTTGTTTTACTTGGTCATTTTCCCCTTATTTTATGCTTGCTTAATTTCATTGGTATTTTGTTCTACATATTATTTCTACTATATTTTGGTTTTCTCACTTTTTAAACTTTTCTTTTTAATAAATAAATACTTATTTATTTATTTTTACATTGAAGAACAGGGGTATAGGCCAGTGGTATGGGGGATGAGAGGATTCACCAGAGACAGAGTAGGGAGCAGAGCAGGCAGATTCACTGAAATGCACAGCTAAGGATAGTAGTGGGCAAGACAGGCAAGGTCTGCTGTACCATGTGTGAGTTAGCTCCCTGGTCAGGAATTGAACTCAGGCCATAACTTTGATACTGCTAAGACTTAACCCCTAGGCCATTGGGGAGGTCCTAACCTGTCTTCTTTATCAATTTCTTCTGTTTAATTTCAATTTTGTTTTTTCCAGTTTTTTGAGGTAAATGACAAAATTTTCATTCTTTCATTTTAATCTATGTAAACATGATAGAGTGATTTTTTTCACTCTTCAAAAATAAAATATTTCACCATATTCTCAAGCATATTTGAATGGTCTCTTGTGTTACTCCTTTGGATTTTTAAGGCAACATATTATCTTTTCTATTTATGTTAACATTATATGGACTTCTATTTATCTTAAAATTATTTTATATTTAGGCCTATATTTTGGCAGTTTATATTAGTTCTACTTAAGTGAGCAATAATGTTACAATATTTCCTATTTGTTCGCTATTTGTTTCCTATTTCAATCCTTCCAGCACTAAATTTTAGACAAGAAAATGCCCTTTCTTGGTACTTTTCTTTGTAATGTTAAAAGTACTACTATTTCTTCTGACATGAATTTTCAGAGCTGAATGACTTTCTTTGGTATTCAACACATAAAGATGAGGAATCAGCAAACTCAAGTTTACTTCTTCTATAGTCTTCCCTTTCATTATGTATTAAATGTATCATTTCTATATTGTCAAATACAATGTTTACATTCCCTTCTGTCAATCTAAATTGTTCTTTTTAAAGATATCTTTTCATAGTTAAATATATTCAGTGCTCGTCTCAATTAACTCTTGGTTGCCTTGGTTTGTCCAATGGTGGTTTCCCTAAGAAAGCCACAGAAACAATATTCCCAGAGTTCCTGTGTTCAAATTCTTTCATTAGTTTTTTTATTATAATGTAAGAATGATTTTTATATAAGCTATCATTTACATATTCCTTTCTTCCATAAATATGTAGATGTTGCTCTATTCTCTAGCGGAGAGTTACTATATTACTCTAAATGTTCCCATTAGATAGCTGTGACTAATCTGAATATTTTTTTCTCCTTAGAAGTTACACAATCTTTTCCTCCAACTTTCTAAAAGATTCTTTTTCTTTAAAATTTAATAATTTTACTAAGCTATATCTATGTTGATAATTCTGAGCCATTTTATTCATATCCTTGGTTTCTCTATTCACTATTAAAGTTAGTATTTTATTTTACTTCTGAAGAGTTTCTTGTACTATATCATTTTATTTTCTGGTCCATTGCATTTATTTCTACTGTGGGCACTTTTTTTCAGGGCTAACCTTTATTTGTCTTCTATAATATTATTTTCTTTCAAATCCTTTTCAATTTATTTTATTTTACTTTGCTTTTCTCATGCTTTTCTATGTTGCTTACTTTCTTTTCTGTAGCATTGATTCTTGTGTTCTTTCCTATCTCATTTTCATTTTCTTATGACAGTTTTCCTTCTACTTCATATTTTCTTATCATTAGTTATTTAGCTCTGGATTTGTGCTTAAGGTTTTCTTTCTTAGAGGTAAATGTTTCCTATCTTTCATTTAGTTGATGGTGAAATGTTCTGTGGTAATATATCTACCGGTATATTATTTATCTTGAAAATTAATCAAGCTCTTTTACAATTTATATTATACTACCTTTATATTGATGCTGTTGCCAGTTCATTTTTTATTATTCACCTTGGAATAAATTTGGGCTTCTTAAAAAACAGCTATTTGCAGAAGTTGTGGGTTTTTTGGTTTGTTTTCGCATATATATATATAAGTATATATATATATTATAATATATATATATTCCACCATTATCCCAATGTACTAGTCACTTGTTTCCATAAGATTAGTTTACTTCATCCTTGGGGTTTCTTTGCAGATTGTATTTGCTTAAGGTAGATCTTAGGTGCCTTGTTTTTAATTCATCTTATTATATCTTCCTTATTATAACAATTGAAAAAATTGAGTTTAGATATTTACTCAGTGTATGAGGTTACTGTTGAATGACTATATGGCTGAACGCTTCATTATTGTTGTTGTTTGCAATGGAATCAATAAAACCTTAACAATGTGTTGACAGTAACATATGCAATCTCCATTATGACTACAAAAACAAGTAATCTAAAAGTTTAATACTAATTTTACTGGGTTCATTAAAACACATAATTGTGAATTTGCTTATTTTATATGTGACTTTAATATATGTTCTCAAATGGTCTATGTTAAATATAAATACTTTTCTCAAAAAAAAAAGTTTCAGTAACTTACATAATTCTTTTCTCCAGGAAATCCATCCTATTCTTTTGTGTTTCTTAGCCAATATAAAAAGTATTTTACACTTTGAACCAATGTAACAGAGGAAGTTGTGGCACTAAAGTAATTAGAAATAATCTAATCAACCTTTCCCCTTGAGCTTTATAGAAAACCAATAAATAGCTTGGAGAGACACAGCATAAATAGAATAACAAGTGATCAGCTTAAATGATAGAGGTCAAATTAGGCATAACCACACAAAATTCAGGCAACAATTTGCCCAGTTTTTAAAACAGGAAACTAATGTCTCCTATCCAATGTTAGATAAAATGGGTGAGCAAAATAACTAACTTCAAGGGCTACTAATTGAAGAATAGTTTAATTTTTCTCTTGAGTTGATGAATTCTGAAAGCAAAAACACTAAAACTACAAAGATGAGCCATTGAATCAATTCTGAGTTGTGCCTAAGCATTCTTACCAAAATTGGTACCACCTCCAGACGTATGTGAACAGACAGGACAGCATTCCCCAGGAGGAATTATAGGGTCAGCACATTCAAGCACATCCTGGCACTGTATCTTGTCACAAAGAATGGCTCCATTGTCACAGACACAGATCTGGCATGGGGCAGGTTTCCAAATGTCTCTGTTTAAGTACATCTGACCATTCTGTGTGCAGGCTATTTCTTCACCATATCCTTCTAGAATAAAAAGAAAAGTGAAGAGAAAGAAGGGAGTTAACAATCTTCTGAAATTTTGAAATCTGGAAAATATTTTCAAAGGTGCGTCATTTTGTGGGTTCCAAATATTCTGGGCTAAGCAGTAACCTCCCAAGGAGACAAAACAATGATGAACTTATTTCACTTAATATTTATATATGAAGCAAAATGTAATTCAAAATGAAATCTCTATGATACTTATCTTCTAGCTTGATAAAGGAAGAAAAGTAGATATGTTTAGTTAAAAATGTTTCCCAAAAGATTTCATTTTTGAAGTTATAAATATCCAAATACTGGAATACAAGTGAGAAAGGTTGAAAGAAACCATTTGAAAAGGAAGAGAAAAATAGCACCTCAAAAGGTTTATAACATTATAACTAATTTATAACATTAGTATTTAGTAAAGCCTATGAGACTTTCAACTCAATAAAACTTTAGTAAATTCTGTAACAACAGAAGACAATTATTCATGTAATAAATAAAATCTTAAAAGAAAGTGTATGAGTTTATTAAAATAAGCCATGACATGAAAACAAACTTAAAGCCCACTGACAGATGAATCTCTCTCTCTCTCTCTCTCTCTCACACACACACACACACACACACACACACAATGGAATACTGCTCAACTATTTAAAAAGATGAAATCTTGCCTTTTGTCATACAAGAATGAAACTTGGGATGACTGAGCTAACTAAATACATTAGAAATATAAAGACAAATGATGTTTTTATTCATGTGTAGAATAAATACTACAAGCAAAATGAACTAATAAGACACAACAAAAATAACTTATAAAACTGAGAACATATGGTGGTTACAAGAGGAGAAGAGAATGATGGTAGGATGAAGGGGTAGAGAGAGTCAAACTGATAGTGATGGACTAAGAACTTTGCTGATGGGTAAACAGTGTAATATATTTAGCAAGGTGTGAAGCTCTATACATTGAAATTTATATAGTATTGTAGACCAAGCTAAATCAATTTTGAAAAAAGTATTTGAGAAAATAAACATCAAAACTACTTTTTAAAGTCCAAGGCCCTTCTAGTCCTTGTACAACTTGATCCCTTGGCTTGGCACCACCTTTTCACCCCTCATCCAGACTCTCATCTCTAACTACTATTGTTTGCTTACTTGTAACCTATCTTAAAAACTCTTCTCTGACTATACTATATAATTAGACTTCTTTTAACCAATTGATATGCTTCACAGCACCCCAAAAAATCATCTATCCATCTACCATCTATGCATTCATTATAGACTATAAAGCAAGATAATTAAATAATTACTAAGTGGTGAACAGATAGGCAAAAATCACTGTCCTCATAAGATGTATTACAATAAGTATTAACTTATTTAATT
Source organism: Galemys pyrenaicus (assembly GCA_019455555.1). Classification (NCBI taxonomy): domain Eukaryota; kingdom Metazoa; phylum Chordata; class Mammalia; order Eulipotyphla; family Talpidae; genus Galemys; species Galemys pyrenaicus. The sequence goes on along the minus strand of JAGFMF010011702.1, from coordinate 5,501,236 downwards.
TGTTCATTCTCTTTTCTCCTCCACTAAATGTAAACTCCATGAAAGTAAGGACTAGTGTGTCTTGTTCATCATAGTATTCTAAAGTTGGACACAAAACCTTGCATATATAGTTGATTTCAACAAATACTAGCTCAATGGAAGAATATGAATGAATGAGTGAGTGAATGAATAAATGGATGATTTTAAATTATACTTTATTAACTTAATTGTACTAGAATTACTGTGTATTTTCAAAAATAAAACAAAAAATCTTAAATGCATTTGCAGTTATTTTATGTAATGGACATATAAGAATTCTCAAATGTTAAGGTATAACTACAGATAAAAATAATTTTAACTTAGGATAAGGACATTAACCCAAATATTCATCATCCTAGCTTTAGAAAATTTTTCTTGGAAAAACATTCTCACTACATTGTGGAATACTCTGCTTCACATAGTGTTTCATCACAGATATTTGGCAAATGGAAAATTGCTTTCAGAGCAAGACACCACATCCTGGTTTCTGAATTATTCATGAGAAGAACACAGTTTCCAATCTGTTACATCTCCATCAAAAGATGTTTATCCCATAATATATAGCTAATAAACATAACAATGTTGGTTTTGTGTACCTAGTGCTATTATAAACATTTTAAAACAAAGAGAAATAGATCTCTTGCTTTAATATGCTTTTACACGACATTATTTTGAAGTAAGAAATTTTACATCAAATAGGTAATGTTACTTTCAGATGAAACAATGTAGTCCTAGAATGAACATTTTCACAAAAGATAACCTATATAGAAATGAGGGCCTCCCTGGTGGCCCAGTGGGTGAAGCAATGCACTGTGAAGCAAACCGCAGCCACTGCAGCAAGAGTTCGATCCCTGCTGCCGGCCAGGGAGGGGACCCACATGGTGCAGCAGACCTCTCCTGCTGTGCCCGCTGCTCCCCTCAGCAGTGTACTTCTGTTGATCAGCCTGTTCTGCTCCCTGCTTTCTGTGGTGAATCCTCTCACCGCCCACACCTCTGGCCTGTACCCCAGTGCTTGTATGCATAAATAAATAAGTCTTTAAAAAAAAAAAGATAACCTATATAGAAATGAGCTTATATTCATAGTCCACTGAACAATGTGTTAAATACATGAAATGAAAATGATTTTTTGATTGAAAAAGAAATATTCAGTCACAATCACTAAATATAATTGACTGAAATTAGATACACTATAAAGTCCATTAAGTTGTTTCCCTCTTCCCATAGCCCAGGGGACAACGTGTTCACATGTACTTACTGAGGGCTAAGGAGTATGTGACTACTACTACATATGCAATATACTAAAAGTATATTTGTTCTTATTGTAAAGGGTATCCCAGTTGCACTGGAGTGGATAATTAGATATGTGGAAAGTATAAAAAACACAGGAGTCTTTACTCAGGGGTGAGTTATTCTGTCCTTTGTGGCTCCTTTACGGCTGGAATTAAAACACACATTTCCTCAGTCCTGTGTTAAATCATAGAAGGTCAGTTTCTTCCTGAAAGCTTAAGAGCATGACCTCAAGTGAAGGGACAAGAAGTGGGCCATTGTATTACTTTCTTCAAATAACAATGTTAAAAGTTAGCTTTATAGTCTGTGTCGTTACTGGTCTTTTTCTCTGCAAATTTATAATTAAATTTAAAATGATGTAGAAAGGGAGCTAGAATGTTTTTAAGTGGCAAGAAGATGAAAAACCACATTTGTTGCTGAATACTTCCTTCTCTTCCTCCACATAAGAATCCACGCACAGCACAAAGGACAAGAAAACTCACTGAACTCTCATTGTTCTAGTCTGTATAACAGATACATAAAAAGAACTACTAGGTACAAAATACAGGGTGCGTTGCATTTTGGGGTTTGATACATGGTAGTTCTTCATATTATGATTAGGCTGTCCTTTCTATTTTTTTATATAAATATTTTTACTTTATTGAGAAGAATATTTTTTACTTTTATGAGAATAAAATTTAAATAAAAAGCAAAAGTTGATTTGCAATGAAGTTGCCATGATCTAATTACTTTATAAATGATATTATAAAAAGTAACTAAATAGCAATTCCCATATGACATTCTGAGAGATCTGTCTTCCTGATTCCTGTATGCAAATCATAAAATCGGGGCCTCCCTATTGGTGCAAAGAGTTAAGCATCCACAGCCACTGCAGCACAAGTTCGGTCCCCAGACAGGGAGGTGACACACATGGCGCAGCATGTGTGTCTCTCCAGTCTTGCCCACTGCTTCCCTCATCATTGTACTTCAGTCAATCTTCCTGTTTTGTTCCCCACTCTGTCTCCGGTGAATCCTCTCACTCTCCACACCTCTGGCCTATACCCAGTTCTTGTATGCATAAATAAATAAATAAATCTTTACCAAAAAAATTATAAAATCATAACCCAAGCTGACATTAAACTTGAACTAATGACTAGAACTTAAAAAGTTATGGTTAATGTAGGTAAACTTTTTTTAACAAAACCTGGAAAAGAACTCTAAACATACAGTATTTTTACACAATTATTTCTGCTCTTTGTATTTTTTTTCACTACCCTAATATTGAGGAGGGCTAGTATCTGATAGTATTTTCATTATTTTGTAATCTCTTATGGTGTTGTAACTGCTGAAATTTTTTCTCCCAAGCTACAGGATTCTTTTACCCTTACCAAATGTTCCAATAAACTGAACCAATCAATTGTGAAGTCATTACCACAAATGTTTTGGCAATGATAGCTTTGCATGAAGAGATGTATTTTATCTGACCACATTTTACTTGGAGTTACTCAATTTTCCTGTTTCTCATATATAGTCATAAATTTGTCTTCTCAGAAATCATATGTGCTTTTAAACTTAGTTGTAAGAATTCAGTTCTTAATCACTAGATGGCAGACCAAATCCAGCATCTCATTATGATAGACAATAGAAATTCTGTCATCAGAAATGCTGCTCAACACTTATGTGCCACACCCTAGGCCTTCATTCCTTTAGTGATTATAGTTGCACAAAAAAATCCTGCATAGAAATGATCATATTGAAACCTCTGACTGTCCAGAAGTGATGTGACTCTACTTATGCCAATATATTGAACTATTGGTGTCGATCTAAGGACTTGGAAAAATACATGAAGTAAATTTCTATAAAATGATGCCAGATACTTTCCTAGATGCTGACTGAAGTTCTTCCTTGCAGAAATAATGTAGAGTACTCACAGGCTACAAAAACTTTAAGTCTCTTATTCAGACAAGTGTTTGTTCAAATCATTTCCCCCCACTGGACTATGAGTCTATAAAAGTCAGAACTGTGTTCTTCTAGGTAACCCTCACACTCAACATCATGTCTTTGAGAAATATATTAGTTACATAGGTTAATCATTACTGAATAAAGGAAGGAATTAGATAGCACATGAAAAGATGAAATCTTGTTATTTTTAACGACATGGACAGACCTTGAGGGCATAAGCTAAGTAAAGTAAGTAAGAGGAGAAATATAATTATCATATTATTTCATTCACTTTTAAAATACAAAGGGAAAAACACAAACAGACAAAACAATAACAAGTCCATAGATTCTGACAACAGTTTGATGGATACCAGAGAAGAATAAGGGTGACATAATAGTTTGGTGGTGGATAGTGACTGTACATTTTGTGGTGGGCATGGGTGACACATACAGTTGTTGATGTAAGAAACTATACACAAGAAGCCTATACAGTGTTGTTAATTAAAGTTAACTCAATAAAAAGAAAAGGAAATGAAAAAAAGCACACAAAGCTCTCATGCCTCCTTCTCTACTTCACAGAAAGGATGTGCACTTAGGATTCCTATTTTGAGTCAAAGGAAAATGTGTCACTTGGCATTTCTCGCCAAGTGTGTCCTGACATGTAGGCCTCTGTGCGGCCTTAAAGGGAGAATATGATGTTAGTCAAGCAGCTCATATTTTGGAACACTTTTTAGCAAGTTATAGCAGCTCTTCCGCTTTCCTGACCCAGCTGGCCTCCATCCCTTCTAGGGTTGTAAAGTTCTGGTCTAACATTATTAAGTTTTTCTGACTATAAAAGTCTTTGCAGAACTAGACTCATGGTCTGTAACTGGTGCCCTCATAAAGTGGACAGAAAATAACTTGTGGGACAAGGAGGCAGCAGCAGAACAGTCCCACCTGTCCCTCTGGACCAAACCACAGATGCTGCCTGTACCAATGATGGCTTAGACCCAGCTGCTAGATTCAGTTCCAGAAAGTAGTCCAAGGAAATTCTTCATTTTCTTCTGCTCTAGGGCACTTTTTGCCATTGTAAGGGAGAGACCAAGAGGTTAGAGTATTTAGTGCTTTCCTTAAGACCTTCTGAGTAAATGCCAGCAATTTTGCATTCATCATTTATCTTTCCTTACATGATCCCCAATATTTTAAAAATTAGATAGATAATGAAACCACCAGTAACAATTGATGGGCCTCTGTGACATACTTTGATCTTATTTTGTCCCTTTTGCCTGAAGGTCTATGGAAGGTGAGTGGGTATGTGAGTGTGGCCATGGCATAGGGCTGTGGGATATGCATCTTTTGCTCTTTCACCAACTACGACTTGATTTCAAATGAATCCTCCAAATGTAAATCTCTATATAGGATGGTAATACAAATTATTTTGGGTGTGTATGTGGCCTCTTTTATTGTATTAACTGATCAAGAGTATCCATTCAATGACTGAGTGGAGTTAAATTTCTATCCCATTAATGACAACCATTTTTTATATTCTAAAGCAATATAACAATTCAAAAAACTATTCTGAAATACAAAAGAATAAAAAGAAGATAATTCTCACATAGTATGTCGGTGAAATATGGAAATAAAGGTAGACTAGATAAACTGTCTACAAATGTGGTCCATTTCTTCAAAGAAACCATTAAACATTTCTCAATCTCATATGCACAGGCCTTCCAGTTAACAAGTAAAACTGCTGTTTTTGCTTTACTTAAAATGGAAAACATAGAAAGGAAAATGTGTCATTTTAGGTACTTAAGTATTTTTTTCCATGTGTCATTGGGAAATCTAAATGATTGTAGCCAAAATGTGAAACTAAAACTACACATAACGCACATGCAATGCTCATCTACAATTCTGTCTGGAAAACCAACTTTCAGTCTGCTAATCCATTTGACATAGATTTTTTTCCTCCAAACACATGGCTCAAATTATTGAATAACTGTAAAAACACCACACAGAACACTAGGCCTGTCTTATATTGGATACACTAAAATATCAAGAGCAACTTCTATAGCAAATCTTACTGCTGTTCTCAGATGTTCAACCTCAGTGAACAAACTAAATATAAACTGCACTGTGCCGTATGTGTCTGCCTACCTAATGCATGGACAGTTTTCAATTGTTTTGAATGAAGACTATATACTTAACCTCTCCCCAATATGATACTGCTTGAGATAAGAAGACGAACAGAAGTCAGCTTAGCTATTTCCCTTTCAAATGTGCTCTCTTCTGATCAATATGCAGTAACCACATTTTAGATTTCCTTCATTTCTTTAAAATATTAGCTCAATGTCATCTTATTCATGAGGTCTGTTCTGACCACATTCAAAAAATTTGGAAATACTGCATACACATATTCATATACTGATATTAACACTCTACCAATCCCTGCTTTTTTTTCTTTTAATGTATCACTTACTACTTCCAACTCTTCTATATTATTGCATTAGTTATGTTTATTGTTTATGTCCCCCGATAGAATTATAGATTCATAAAGACAGATAATTCTGGTTCTTGTTTTGTTCATTGATATATCCTAATATATTGGGATATAAATATCAATAAATATCTGCTGAATATTGGTAGTTAATACTAACAGCTTTAAATAATGGAGTAATTTTATAATTATACTCTATAGCATGTACAAAGGAACCCACTGAAACTGTACCAAGGAAAAAATCTACAATGTATTATATGAAAAATGATTACTTTGAACCTGAGTTTATAAACTTGAGAAAAGTTCCGTTTTTCACTTCTATACAAATGTGGGTCATAAACTATAGGGATTTAAAATACCTGTTATTGTAGGGATTGCATTAATGTTATTTTCCCAGGTTATATATCCCCAAAAAATACATGTTTATATTTGCTTCTATAATTAAAAATAAGTTTTCTACTTTAAGAGAAGATTCAGTATGAGGTACTCGGATAGGTATAAAATGAAATATTTGTGTAATAAGACATTTTTAGAATCAATTCTGCATCTTATGATTTCTGCGCAGCTGCATTTTGCCTTCTTTTCCTATCTTCCTTAACACAGAAGAAAATTTGACATCTAGAGAAAATCCAGACATTGCAGTTAGTTTATTCCTTCTTATTCATGACTTATTCTTTATTCATTGCCCTTGCCTTGACCAAGCTGAAATTTCTTTTACAATAAACGAAACATGCTACACTTTTCAGTGGCTCTTTGATCCCATTTTACTACTAGATTTTCTAAAATATTCTGAAGAAAATATCTAAAGTTAATTTAAAGGGACTGTCTTTGTATGTGTTATTCCCTATCGCTTCATTTCTGGAAGGTAGAGAGGGCAGTATTATTTTTAGCAGGAAAGCATATTTTTAATTTTACCCACCTGTCTATATCTAGAAAGCTCAGAGAATTTTGTCCTAGATTTAAAAATCTACCTAGATTTAAATAATGCCTACTTTGTAACCATTAAAAAGTAGGTGATTTCATGGAAGAACAGAAATGAAACTGGGTTTATAATAAGTATAATAAGTAACAAGTAATAGACTCTGAGGCTGAAATAATAACTTCAGGATCTAAATTCATCTATTTATCTTCAAATTCAGCTCATCTTTCATAACACTTTCATAGTTGCATAAAAGCCACCCTACTTATTGCAATTTTAAGGCCAAACCCTTATTGCACCAATAGCAGACAGATGCCACAACACTATTTAGGAAGAAAAAGATAAACTATTGTCTTTTTAAAAAAGTTTTATTAATAACTTCCTAAATCAAAGAAAATACTAAATACAAAGCAAAGTTATTCACTGGGAAATTTCTGTACTTATAGGAGGGATAATAAACAAATGAAGCACAAAAGAAAGAAGAAAAGGAGGAGGCAGAAAAAGAGGAAAAGGAGGTACAAGAGGAAAATGGAGAAGGTGAAAAAGATGGGAGGATGGGAGAAAGAGGTTGAGAAGAAAACTAACAACTAAGAGAACCATTTTCTGCTCCCATGTACATTTCCTATATTAAGAAAGAAAATTTTCGTGTTTCTTTAGCAAAATGCATAACTAAATTCAGGGTATTTTCTGATCAAATTGTTGGATACAACAAGTACAAAAAAAATAGAATGCAATATTTTGATCAGTTGTTTCTGAGCAATTATGTTCCTCATTAACCAAATTAAAACCACTGAGATAGAGAAAAAATGAAAATGGACAAGCTCTATTGTAATTTTAAAACCTTTGCCTTATTAATAACTATTTCACATTCCTGTTAGTTTTGTTTAAATTCTGAATTCTATCATTATTGCTTAACACATTTTTATTTATTAAAACATGGTTACTCTGAAGGAAATACAAAGGGAAAAAATACTCAATATTACCTTAAAACATCTGTTGGAAAATTTAGAGTTTACAAAACTTTTCATTATTTTTTCAATCCTAATTAGCTATGGAACACTTATTTTGTCCTAACACTCTGGTTATCAGCTGTCAGAATTAGAAGAGAAGAATATAAAACATTTGCTACCCTATAAAGTGTAAACAGTTAGTTGGACAACAGGACAGAATGACCAGCTTCTTTAATAAAGGAAAAATGCACCTCAGTTTACCTACTTATTAGTGTATAGGAGGATATGAACATTCATTTTTGAGGAAATAAAATATTTAAGGACAATACAAATAAATTTGCTTTAAAATACATCTGAACATTGATACAAATAAATTACTCGGTCTAGCAAGAAGAATGGAGGCATTAATTAGTCAATAGTTATACACGAAGCAAATTATGTTGAATATTTGACGCACAAGAATACACATAAGATCAAGGAAGGAGATATTTGGAGTCCAGCTTCCTTGAAAAAAAATCAAAATTACAGAAAGTACAAAAAGTAATGGAGCTTTTTTACAGGAGAAAAATATATTTACAAATATGTGTACTTCAGTAGCACATTCTGGAAAATATGCACACTAAAATTTAAAACTCAATTATCTTTGCTATTAACCCATAAGAGTCCTGGACCCTTTTGAATTATAGTCTTTATCCTGGAACTCTTCCTCTGTATTTTGAGAGGTCTTTATCTAATGTCATTTACTTTAACTAAAAGTGGTTGCAAGTAACATCAACCTGAGAATCTCCCAGAATCCAAAACAACAAACATTCAATTATTTGGGATTGGAAAAGTAGGTTTATAGAAGTCGACATCGAATAAGAGGACATAGAAGTAAAAGGAGTACAGAAATCCAAATGGCATTCGATTTTCTTTAAAGTATATCAGTTGTCTATTTGATTGTCCTTTGAGTCTATTTGGCAATAAAATATATTTTAAACTCCAGGAGAGTCTGAGTGCATAAAGAGAGGGTATGTGTGCCCGCTATCTACTCAGCCTTCCTTGTTAAACATTTTTACAATTTAGAACAGTTTTGTCATCTTCTGTGTGGGTTTAAGGCTTTCTTGGATAGTTTGGTCTTTCACTATCTTTAGCATTATAGATGATTTCAAATTATAAAGTAAATGTCTTTAGTCTGAAGCAAACATCAAAATATATGCATTTTGATTATAGTTTCATATTTAACAAATGTTTATTGTCTATGTTAATTTGCCAAACATAGGAAATAGAGATGCAAGCTAATGAATTCCTTCCCAACTTAAGGATATCACAGACTAGTGAAGAAACTGGTCCAGCAATAGACTAGTAAAACATATTTTTTTTTTTTTAAAGATTTATTTATTTATGCGTACAAGCACTGGGGTACAGGCCAGAGGTGTGGGGGGTGAGAGGATTCACCACAGAGAGCTGGAAGCAGAACAGGCAGATCAACGGAAGTACACTGCTGAGGGGAGCAGCGGGCACAGCAGGAGAGGTCTGCNNNNCCATGTGGGTCCCCTCCCTGGCCGGCAGCAGGGATCGAACTCGTGCTGCAGTGGCTGCGGTTTGCTTCATAGTGTGTTGCTTAACCCACTGCGCCACCGGGGAGGCCCAAAACATATTTTTAAAAGTATAAAACTAGAAGCAAATCCAACTACTGTGGGAATCCTTAGAAGAGGGAATTCATGTAGGCTGGAGGTCAGAGAAGTCATAAGAATTCTGTGAATTCAAGTACTGTAATTTCCTTACTTCCTTTAGTTAATGCTTATCTAGTTTCTGGTTTTTTTTTTTTTTTTTTGATTAAGTGATAAAACTAACAGCTTCCAAAAGTTTCTTCCAAGATTTCACTTCCAACCTGTGTAATACTGTTACTCCTGGCTCATTGCTAGTCACTAGCAATGGACTTCTCTCTGCCGACTGGCTGGGATGAAGCTGAAGTCAAATGGTCACTTCCTCTCAACATTGCTTCCTATTTTTGTTGCTTTGCCACATCTTCTCTAGCCTGAGGGTAAAACAACAACACTCTTGTTTCTGAACTGTCTCCTGACTCTATAGGTAGATGTCCTAAAGGGGAGTAGTGGTGTGGCTCACCACCCAAGGGAGCCAACCACAGTGCAGAAACCAGGACACTGGCAAGAAAGGAATGAACTGTAGCAGAAGACTAACTCTGGTAACACTGCACTGAACTACAAATGCATTTTCCAGGTCCAATTCCATAGCCATTTGGAAATTTAGCGAAGTAAATTTAAATACAATTTTTCAGATTTAAATGCAGAATTCTGAATTATACTGCCTTGATGTTTCAGGAAGTAAAAAAAAAAAATAGCTATATTTTATACATCTACTGTGAAAGAAATGGTTTCATCCAAGGATGATAGTTTATAATTTAGAAAGCAGTGTAAAGTAAGGTACAGTGTGAAATACTTGTACTAGAAGTTGACTCACTTAGTCTTAGCAAATCCATTCATAACCATTTTATAGATTTCTTAACTATTTATCAAGAATTTACTCTATGTTTGACTATAATCAATACCAGAAAGACACAAAAGTCAAGGATGCATATACTACTCTTGACCTTTTAGTTGAATCAATAAGAAGGAAGTTTATAAACTCATACTTTTAACAAGTATACACTAGGACTGTCTAAATGCAAAGTGTCTTCTACCCAGTTATTTCTCTAAAGACTATAATTAGTCAAAGTAACAAATCAGTTATCTAAGATACTAGGTTTGGGGAATGATCTATAAAGGATATGGATGTGCTGGGGTGGGTGGTGGGTGATACTGAGCAGGTGTAAACATATCTCTGAATCACACACAGTGATGTAAAATGTTTCCTCAAAAATAAATAAGTATTAATGTTACTAAAACTAAAAAGAACAAGTCTGAAAAGATGGCATCACTGTAAAATAGAACTAGTCCTTTAAAAAATGCAAGTAGTCTTTAGAAAATGCAAGGCCTCTCAAAATACAGAGGAAGAATTTCATACAAAATACAAAAATGTAAGAGGTTTGACTAATTATAGTCAGCCTAGTTGAGATGATGGAGGTAAGGAAAACTGTGCTTAGGAAGGGAACAAAAATTGTCTTAAAAAACTAAGTATAGTGAGCAAAATGTCATATAAATAGGATCAAAAGGGACTGGTCCATTTGCAGAAATGAAAAGATGATGTGGGTTCTTAATAAGAGGGATGGTTCTTCCTCTAGGAAGATTTTCATTATTTATCTCTTTCCCACACGTAATTTGCTCCCTCAATTCTCTTTGTGCTAATTTCCCATACACCTGTCAAAGATCCTCCACCATACTTCCCTGTTTATTTACATGTAAGCTCTACTAGTCTATACATATCTTGAGGGTGAAAAATATTTAATTTCTCTATATATCATGAGCGTAAAACAGTGCCTGATGCATAGAAGACACTGAATAAATGTTTTTGAATAAATGAAAATATAGGAGAATGTATATGTAACTTTTAGGAATATTAATCTAACAATAAAATTGAAGGTGCACTGGAAGTAGAAATCTAAAAATGTTATGCTGGAATTGGAAGAAATTGCTCTTCTGGGAATGCAAAAAAACTGAAGATCCATTGAGACACTGATAGAAAATGAACTTACTAGAAAAAAATTAAAGATAAATGTAGGTTCAGGAATGAATGGAAGAAATAATATCTATTGGATATGGTTAGATGTTAAATTATATTCCTTAAAAAGATATGCTGAAATCCTAACCCCCAATACCTTGGAATATGACCTTATTTGGAAATAAGATGTATTTAGTTAAGGTGAAGTCATACCAGAATAGCAGAGTAGAATGGGCCCTTAAACTAACATGATTGGTAATGTCCTTCTAAGGAAAGAAGACACATGAGAGAGACACACGTGATGGAGGCAGAGACTATAGTGTTGCAGCTGCAATCCAAGGAAAGTCAATGACTGGCAATAACACCAGAAACTAGGCAGAAGCAAAGAAAGAAAGGGTTTCCTTCTATACAGTGCATGTCCTGCCAACACCTTGGTTTTGGACTTCTGGCTTTGTAAGACAATACATTTATGTTGCTTTGAAACACCCAGCTTGTCGTATATTGTTATTTAGCAGGCCTGGGAAACTAATTCAGATATCTATAGCATAGGAGAGAAGTCTATCTAGCCAATGAAATAATAGCTCTGGAAAGAAATAAATTTGGGAAAGGTATAAACCTATTTAAGCGTACTGGTCAGAAATCTAAACATTAACTCTTATATAAGAACTATATAAAATTATTTAATTATATAAAATTATTTAATCATTCAGCTTGTCAATCTAATTTTAAAAATTAGGAAAGAAAATAACCCGTTATTTGATATATTGGGTACTGTATATTATAGCCAGTATACAAGGATTCCCTATAATGATAATATTTGTGTTATAGAAAGAGATTATGGCCAATTTCTCTCAGTTATGATTGTTAAGGCCAAATTCATTTCTTATTTTAAAAATATTGCTATTACTTAAAAATTATTATTATCAAAACAAAGTATTCCTCTTCCATAATATTTAAAGAGCATTTAAAAATTATATTTCCTTTCATGTTACTAGACAAGGGTATATTTCAAGAAAAGTAATGGCACTTAGAATACACTAAGTAGAACACGCTTCAGAATTTTTTAAGAAGAGGAAATCAGCTCTCTGGAAATTACACTAAAACATCAAAAACTTAGAAGGAATAAGCTACGTTTCTTAGTAAAACATCTAAATAAAATAGTGTGTGTCAAATCTAATTTCCCCTACAGAGGCAATATTGAAATTTAAGAAATGCATTCCAAATCATGGGCCTAACAACAGTAATAACTAAAACGATGATATTGAATAAAATGAAATATGTACAACCCAGTGTGTTCTTCAGGGGACTTGAAAAGGTTTTGGTAGGGTGAAAAAATGTATTTGGGTTTCCAAAGAAATATCTACAGGAATACCCCAAAGAACATGAAGGCCATGAGCAGATGACATGATCCTTATCCATCCAACAAATGCTAGGCACTTACTATATGCTGTTTCTTCATTGGGTACTAGAGTTAAACAAAAAAAAATTCTAATTCCAAGTATCCGTAATCCAATGAGGAAGATAGTCAGATAATCAAGAATTAAAGTAGGCAATGATAAGTACCTTGAGAGAAATAAATCCAGGGTGCTAAGGGAGCATGTACAAACATTAAGGCATTGTGTAGCAGGTTTAGGTTAGTCTTTCTGGTGGAAGGAGTGTGTCAGCTAAGAATTTAGGAAGATACAGAATGTATCCAAAAGTTATGTGTAATCCCACTATTGTTAAGAGAAAGAACAAGAGGAAAAGAGGTGGTAAAGAAATAGGACCACAAGAAATGCAAGCATGAGGCATTTGTAGCACAGATTTCTGATGCCTTTCAGGACTGTTCTTTGATCCCACCTTTAGATAAGCAGCTCTGCCAACTCCAAAAAAAGGAAATGGGGGATGGAAATGAGAGGGCTAACTTGTAGCTCTAACTGATAAAACTTTTGGATGTATTTTGGCACTGAATCTAGTCTTGGGAGTCCCAGAAAGGCAAAGTGGTGAGGGAAAAATGGAAATTGAGGAATTGAGGTAACAAGTTTTTAACTTTATTTGCTTTTTCACCTTGCTACTAAAAATCACTTGCTTTGTAATCTTTGGCAGATGACAACTATCTTGAGCCTCAAATTTTTTCCATCTAAAAATAGGCATACTATACTTTCCCTGTTTTGGAAATCAAATAGAAATAACAGTGCTTTGAAAATAAGTATTTGTTATTAAAACACAACCATTATTATTTGGCACAGAAGTTCCCAGACTACTCTTGCCTTTCTCAACCCCATTTACATATATATCAAATGCCAATTCATGCTTACTTCTCTCTTTATGGAGATCCATCATAATCTGGATAGCGCTAGGAAAGACAGAAATCACAGATGATATGGGCAAAAATTCATTCATGCAAGGTTATGATCTCAATAGGGAAATCCTGTATCTTCCACAAAACACCCTGAGAGCAAGTATTTAAGAACCAGACTTTTGGTCTATCTATATAAATAATATCACAAAACAGGAGCATACTCATATTTCATGAAAAACAGGGTTAAGAGTAGGGAAGAAGGAACAGGTGATTTCTGTAGCACAAGAGGAATTTTTCTGAGTTAGTATCTGATACTGGAAAAGTTCACTTTAGCAGTTAGTTGGCTATGTTCACGCAATAATACTTGAGCACCCTGCCTATGGCAATACAACTGTGTTCAATCACAGCCACAAAAAAAATTTGAAGCTAATTATGTGGCACTTTTTTTTCCCCATCACAGAACATTTTGTGGTTTCAGTCAATAGGACCCATACCTTACCAGTTATTTATTTTAAAATTAGGTGGTGGTGTTGAGTTTGTGGGGTTAAAAGGCAAACCCCAATATCCTCTTTCAGGGTCATTTAAACCTTAAGTTACTCTTTTGACTACATTAAATTTCAGTTATGATTTTGTTTTAAACTGGTACTTCTCAAATTTGACTTGGTATCAGAATCACTCAAAAAAATAAAGCTCCTCTACCTTTTGTGATTCTAATTTTGTTTTAAAACTTTTACAGCTTCACTAATATTTTGATGCCAAATTTGGGGATGATTACTGTAGTCGTCATGATGAGTACTTCCAAAGATACATTACTTTCTTTAAATGGAAGGGTAAAAAAGGAAACTATCATTTTTTAATATGATCATTCCCACTTGGGGGAAGAGAGTCTTCCTTGCCTATATCCAGGTACTAGAGAAGAATATATTTTCTGCTCCTTCCTTATCACAACAGATAAAACTTAAACAACAGTCCCCCGTATGGGAACACAAACCACTAAGAACTACTGAAAACTCATTCTAAATCATCTTTTTAATGGTGTAAACACATTTAAATTAAAATCACCTTAATTATTATGACCTTCAGTATTTTAGTAATAAATCTCCCTGGAAAAGGTCCAATTTAGACCAGTGCAATGAGATTCTGGTGTGAATTTAAGAAGTTGCAAAGCTCCCCGAGAATGTGTTTGTACCTTTATAGTCCACTAGTGAGTTGTGTCACTGGGCAGCATTCACAGACCAGAAAAACAAATCTCAAGAAAAACATTTCACAGGGAGAATTTAACAAGAAAAACAACAACTACCTTATAGAAAACAGATGGCCAGCATTAGTAAAGCTGGAATACTGTCAGCTGTGTCTTCAGCCTTTTCTCTGTGTATTTCTAAATTGGAAAGAAAAATCTCTTAATTTTACCAAAAGGGGCCTAGCCCATAACATAAGAGTATGACAGTAAATATACATAGATGCAACAGTTACAAGTGTCACATAGAAAATTAGCAAAGTAAAGACAAAAGTACTAGGAGAGAAATAAATTGAGATATGGGGAGAGAAGGGTTAATTTTGAGTAATCAGGGAGTGTGTCACAGATAAAATAGAATGTGAACAGATATATGAAGGAAATAACATAGTATTTTATATCACCATGATAATAATTTAAAATTATGCTAATTTATATGCATTATATAATTCTAATTAATTCTAATTATAAATTATAAAATGTTCATGACCAGTATAAGAAGAACTATCATCTTTAAGTACATCCCCATAAAGAACAATTTTAAGTTTTCTTAGCTTATAGAAAATACTTTGACAGTTAACTGCATTGAAAAGTTCATACTCTTTGTCAATGTGACTTAACAACAAATAAAATACAAAATATCAAAAATATTCCTTTTTTACTGCTAAGCTGTTCATGAAATTTCAAAAATTTCATGAAAATACAACAATCACTCAGTAAGTTTTAAAATAGCAAATAGTCTTAAGAGTCAAAAGTTGGATTTGAGCTGTCATTGGCTACTAAAGGCAGACATATCAGTCTGCTTAATCGATAAAGAGTTTATCACTGTCTAGCAGGCCCTGTTGAGCAGAAACAATAAGCATATAGGCTTGGAACTCATTAATGACACTCAGCTTGTCTGGAAAGGAAAATATATGGTGATTCTCCAAACAATTGAGTTTCAGGAGAATACACTGATGATAGCCTCTTTTGCCCCAAAAGGTTAAAATTTAACAACTCTAATAAAATATGAATTTAAGAAATTACTTGTTAACAACAATGAGACAATTTTACAGTCCCTCCAAGAAAATTTCACCATATATATAATATATATAATATGTAACATACTTGATATGGATGCTTAATTTGGATTAATTAGGAAGATAAAAGATTTTGATTATACGGTATCTATTCATCCAGTGAGGTTCATATTTTGATTGTTTTGTATTAAAATATATGTAAATTGAAAAATTACTTCACTGTATATGTGATTGAAACATGTGGTTAAACATGGTCATAGCAACTTTCTCTGACCTCAAGAGGCTAGAGCCACGTTTTACATCTATTTTTATGATATGTAATCATGGCCTACTTTTTAGAAACATAAGTAGAAGTTTCCTACCACATCAACATTCCAAACTAACTATCATTTTGGTAGATATTTCAGAAAATAAAAAAAAAATTTGCTTAGGAAAAGTTAGGAACCAGATTATACATTTAAAAAAAAACATTAATCAGATATAATGAATTCTGAACATTTATTAATAGTCTTAATATCCCTAACTTCAAATAGTAAGATCTATCTTTAATTGCTAATAATTTGACTACACTTTTATTTAGATCAAATACCATGGACCATTTTTAGAAAAATATAATAGAATTAAAAACAAATAAAATTCAAATACCAAGCCAAAATATATAGGACAAAAGATGCTTTTCATATAACCTTTATCTATTCATCTAATCTACTGTCAAAAATCAATAGAACAATATTCTGAGATCATTGTCTGTGAAGGTCTATCAAAAGATTTAGAAATAACTGGGAGATTCATAGATCTAACATCTTCATGCCATATGAGTTAGTAGTCTTTTTAGCCTCTATTGTATTGCAAAGCTAGTCTGTTAACAACTATACTCTTACTAGCCAGGCAGTTTTAACAGAGTTGATAGTAATTATTGCATAAATCTGAAAACTATTCTGGTTAAGTAGTTGAAAATATAAACATAACAACCTCTTGGTGATTTGTTAGACTGTATTAGAACTGCATCATTTTCATCAGTTTTACATAAGGCAAATTCAAATTTGATGAACTAGAGGGTAAAACAAACAAAAAACATATAAAAGCACCACTTTGAAATTAATTAACAAACACCAAGAAATAAAGGGCCAATCCTAGGAAAATGAGCCAGATTATATCATAAATGGCAAAGCAAAAATTTCATTTAAATCTTGTACACCTGATTAAAAAGAGGGAGATGAGGTGAATAATCAGTTTTAAGATTTACTAAATTAAATCCTACTATTCCCAGTTAATGCTTCATTAGTGAAAACACTAGTTTTTACATGCCTTATTAACCACATGAAATTAGTGCAGTCTAAGAATTTGTAAAGACATTAGTTTCAAAGCTTTAGAAAGTCATCTTGTTCTTAAGACCAGTATCCATATTTCCTTTAACACCACAACCAAATATTAACTAGAATATATAGAGTATATAATAAACCTTCAACATAAGTCATAATTTTCCAGTTTATTGTACTTCCATTTTTGTATTTTATTCAAGCTTGTATTTGTGACTGAAATTAAATAATAGAATACTAACTTAATATAAAAAAATAACTTCTAATTCAAACCAGCTATATAGCACAACCTATCACTGATAGATGGTCATAACTTCTAGACTATTAGCCATAATATTAATTTTTTTCTTCCCTAACCTGGGTTATCATATGCAATTCATGATGGGAATATTTTATGACAAAATATTGCCCACAGGCAATTGGGTGTTAGTAATAGTAACACAAGTATTTTCAATGCTCAATGAAACTTCAAGGCATGTCCCAGGTAAGAGAAATACTACCTGAGATTAAAAATGAGTCATTACAATGATTTCTAACAATGCCTACTTTTATATCACAAATACTGATCCCAAATCATGAATTGAAAAATAAACGGTAATAATTCTACTTAGCAGCTTATCATTAGTAACAATCTTCAGCTAAAGTGTTTCAAGTCTTTCAGCTTCACACAGCTGCAAATATTATAGCAATACCTACACACTTAGGAAATCCCCAAATTAATGACAGTGAGTTGTGGACTTAGCATTTAGTAACTCAAAGTTATTAAAATAAAAGACCATCATTGTTAAAGAACTTTGTTTAAACTGACTGAAGTTATATTAATAGCAGCAATAGAAGTAGCAAGTGAAGCTTATACACGCTTACGGGAAAAAAAAGACTTAAAAAATCTAGATCACATAACAACGGTACAGAATAAAAGTCACACCAAAATTCAAATTCTATATTAAATTATATAGGAAGACAATTTGTAGAAGTGACAGGAAGGAAGATTTATTTTGTTTTTCCTACTGAAGGACCAAGGATAAGGACTGAGATGCAAATTTAGTGAGGATTGATTTTGCTTTGGTAGTAATATTTTGAAGCAGTCACACATTGCATATTCATATAGAAGTTTTTCACTTGCACTGTACAGTGAGCACTCATCACTTAAAATATATATATGATATAGACTATCATTTCCCCAATTTGTTATCCATGGGTTCAGAAATATTTTCCTCTCTTCTTTATGAACAGGAAAACAACAGCATTTTGGGGATGGAAACTCAGCTGGCTCTTCAGTGTCCTTGTGCCATCTCAGTGGGAATGGGTGAATGGATTTAAGGTAGGATAGAGCTGGCAAGATCCTCACCAAGATTTGAATCATTACATAATGCAAGTGCATGGTACATGAAAAACGTGGGATAGAGATTCTTACACATGACACATTCCAAAGCAAACCTAGAAATCAGTGTTTGCATAACTCTCTCTGTGCACAACTCCAAACAATTTATGTAATTACACCCTAAAAGAGATGGAGTATAACTCCCATTTATGCATACAAGAACTGAAGTACAGGCCAGAGGTGCTAAGGGTGAGAGGATTCACCAGAGACAGAATGGGAAAAGAACAGGCAGATCAATTGAAATACACTGCTGAGGGGAGCAGAGGGCAAGACAGGAGAGGTCTGATGCACCATGTGGGTCAGCTCCCTTCCTGGGGATCAAACTTGTGCTGAGGTGGCTGTGGATAGCTTCGCAATGCTGCAACTTAACTCCTTGCACCATGAGGGAGGCCCCCTAATCTAAAACTTTTAAAATAAAAGTATATT
This sequence comes from Galemys pyrenaicus, assembly GCA_019455555.1. Taxonomy (NCBI): domain Eukaryota; kingdom Metazoa; phylum Chordata; class Mammalia; order Eulipotyphla; family Talpidae; genus Galemys; species Galemys pyrenaicus. Next base: position 5,482,409 of record JAGFMF010011702.1, on the reverse strand, counting down.
TTTTAAAATAACCATACATTAAAGCATGTCAGCATACAATACTTTAGCAGTTTTATAATTATCGAGTTAGAAAAAGCAAGAATAAAAATAAGCATCAAAGCTTAAGAACAATTCACTTATACTAACATAGAGAACTCATTTTAACATATATGCATACTTCATGCATTTATAGCACATTAAAATACAAAGAAGGTGCCCAAGACCTCACATATGATCAGAGCCCTGTGATTCCCATTCCAGATCCCTTTGCTGGAACCAAATTGCCTTCTTTCCATTACTCAGACTTAAACAGAGTAGAGGACTGTTCTGACCATCCTTACAATCCATACAACTTAAGTCTGGAAGCATATTTGGCACTTCATTATGAAACAAAGATATGTTTATAGAAGAGAAAACTAAACATAGAGATATCACTGCACTCCAACAAAGTCAATGATATGGATACAGAAAATTTATGTATACGTATGAGTATACACTGACATACACCAAGGAAAAAGGAGAATGGGAAAGTTAATCTCCATATTCCTTTTCTTTTAGGATGTCGTCTTTCTCCCTTCCCCTTATTTTTATTAACTCTTATGCTGATTGTAGAAGTTGTATGTATATACTTGGAAAGAGTTTCTAAGGACAACAGTGTGGCCTGGCTTTAGTAATTAATAGCAGGGTTATCTTCACAAAGTCTCAACTCTTCCAATTTACATAATTCAAACCTATTAAAAATAGGCTTAGTATTTCCCACCTCAAGTCACATGAGATAATTTAGATTATGAAAGCATTTTAAACTATTAAGCACACAACATTTCTTGTTAGTTGATATAGATTCAAATATTCTCTTTTAAAATTTACTAAAAAACCATACCTTGCCTGTTCAAGAAGAAAAAATATTTCAACAATAAATCATCATTATTTGATTAAAGGAACATCATTATTTGATTTGATTATTTGATTAAAATAACCATATTAATTCCTTTTGATTGAGATGTGTAACTCACTTTTAATAGAAAGTGAGCTATTCTAGGAGTTAAACAGAATTGACAGACAAAAATGGGAGATGTGTAACATGAGCTAAGGACTTCCAAATGTGCAGAAGCCAAGTCATAAACAAAAGCATAGTGTGCAACAGAACAATAAATATATTGGTTAATTAATATTTTTAAGGTCACTTAAGGTCTTAAAAGATAAGACCATTTATTAAGTGTTTATAAAAGGCATTTTTCAGATTTTATCTGATAAATGCTTATGATTACTTGTGGTAGGAATTATTTTCCTATTTCCCCATTCTACAGATAAAAGAACTAGCCACACAAAGGCAAATAATGTCTCCAAAGTAATGCAATCAGTTTTTGAGTCTTTTCAAAACTTTACTCAAAATCTTATCTATGTGACTACAGAAGGAATATTCTATTATGTTAACCTACAACCATGTCATTGGTAATTAGTAGAGTGCCTGTCTGACTAGGGTGATTTGTTTGTGGTTCTGCTTAAAGATTTTCCTCTCACCCAATAAATAAAGTAAGTCAATGTAATTGCCTGGGTCACACAGTGAAGGAAAGCTTTAAAGTTAACACAACCTCATCTTCCAACATTCCCCTGATTTCTTGAAATTTGCCAGTGCTACAGAAAAAGGGCGAAATACACTGCTAAATTTTTTCTGGATTCTTAAGGTGTATTCTGACCTGTAACTAATCTTAACTGGTCAGTTAATTGAATCAATAAATTATAAAGTTGAATTGTGAAGACATTTCTCTTAAACTTGAAGAAATCCAGTTGTAGAATATATTTTACTTGTTTAATGTTATAGTGAAGTTTATGTCAAGGATCAAATATCAAAAGTTAGGCTTCTTCAAGCAAAGAAAAATGAGAGCTGTTTCATGGATAGTCATTTTATAGATACACTCAAACTCTTCTGGAATCTCTTAAGTCTATGATAAGACATAATACAAATTTGATGTAATTAATAGCTTTTCCTCTAATAGATGTGACTATTAAAAACATTGCATAGACTTGACAAGCTGCAATTATAATAAGTATAGATTATTCTAAAAGATTTAAATTAAAACCATATGGTTTGATTTTATCATTGAAAATAATTTTAAACCAAAACGTATTTAATACAGCAAAATTCTTTCTACTATAACCCAAATTTACTTTCTAACTAACTATAGCTAAATACCTATAATCATTCCCCCCAAAACCTTGGTGTTTTCTTATTTTTGAGATAAATATGTAAAATTTAATCTATAAGTAGACCATAGCTTAGGATTTCCTGTACTGTCAACAACTAGTACACCATAATTACAAATTTTTTATATTTTTGTACAGCACATATACTTTATATACATTTTTTATTAAAATTTATTTTAAGTTGACTGATTCCTTTAACTTTAAATTTTTAAACTTAGTTCTAAACAAAACTTAGGTTTGAAAACTATATAATTTCTCATAATATAAATATAAACATTTAATGTACAAAATAGAAAATCTTGTACATTACCTGAAAATGCCTCATGTACCATTAGAGACTAACAGCGCATAGGTTTTGAGAATATGAGTAATTTTTGGTTAGCTTATGCTATAAGACTTGTAAGTAGATTACAAATTAAAGAAACCTAGTGATACTATCATAAAAATGAAAACTTTCAAGCTATCCTGAGATTATGTTTTTAATTGATATATTTATTTATTTTTAACTGAGGTAACATTGGGGTATCCCCACCAGGTATTACCACCATAGTCTATCCACCACCAACTCACCATACTCCACCACCACAGACCATCATGTCTCCCTCTTTCCCTGTTCTTTCCTCTCCCTCGGTGTCTCATTTTTGTAGTCAGCTATCAAGGGCTAGTTTTCAAGCCTGCCTTTATCTATTTAGTTACCTCATATTCTAAATATTAGTGAAACTATAAGATCATATTTTTGAATGCCTATCTAACTCTATGCTTTAATTATAATAAAAATACACTGTACATATATAGAATTGAGTTCACATATTAGGAACTCAGTAAATTATAACTTTAAGGCATTAATTATTACAATATTCATGAATATACAGTAAGGAATAAATTAAATCATCATTATTCATTCTATTTTTTAATTTTCACAGCATACATCCTCAGTTTTTACCCCCTATGAGTCAACGAAAAATTTCTGTCCACACTCTATCTCCAGCAATCCTCTTTCTGTTTTCAATACCACAGACAGCCTACAGATTGCTTTCTAATCTTGCTACCCTACAATCTATTTTAAATGTAGCTACTAAAATTGTTTTCTTAAATGCCACTTCTGCCATGTTACCTTTCTCAAAGTTCAGCAATTGTCTTCAGTTACACTTTACCCCAATAACAAATTTGTCCATACCTTCAGAATTGTGTCATTTCTTTACTCTAACTGTTCCTGATATCTCACAAACCTCATCTATTGCTTCCTTACCTATCTTCCCATCCTCTGGTCCATTCATTCTCTTAGATATTATTTTCATACTCCAATTAATAACCTAAATTCTTAAGTAAATCTTTTTTATATCAGCCTCAACCACTCACATCTCTCTCAATGTGCAACACATAAAACTCTGAGATTTCTTAGCCTCTATCTTCATACCACACAAAGTATGCCATACTAAGGTATTTCCTAAGCACCATGCCTCCTTTATTGCATGCATCATTTATAGCACTATTTGGGGGAGGTTGTTATGTATTTTTTTCAGTTTTTCACTTCACAAAGGCTCCAAATGACAAGGCCAGAGAGAGCTGATATCCAGTCCAAGCTTTCCTTGTCATGCTGTGGGCCCTAGCATGCAGGTTGCACCTCCCAGAGAAAGGGAGTCAATTTTGTTTGTCCATTAGTTTAGGGACACTCAGATATGATACTTTCTCTTATTCACACAAAAGCTATGAAAAGACTAGATCTTGTTTTGTTCTTGAGGTCAACATTTTCCAGTGTAGAATTGTTTTTTACCTTAATTTCATTCAAATATAGTCTCTCCCATATTCCAACTTAGAATCAGGCTTCTTCAAAGTCATGAATGTACTGTTCAGTCAACAGCTGGGCCCTGAACATCTATTGTTTACTCTGTACTTTATATTTCATAAAATAACAACACTAAAAATCTTATCAAATAGTTCACATTCTAACTGGGAACCAAAGTTCAAACAAGTTATTTAAAAAAAGAGCTCCAGGTAATAAAAGAGATACATGACACTTAGCTTAACTAGGAAAAATCCCACAAAAGAAGCAGCTAGGTATCAGAAATAATGAAAGCATTACAGCATCATGGAAAATTTCCTCTAAGTGGAATTCAGAGTCATTGCATATTCAGCCATCATACATATATGTATGTATTTACTTATATATCTAATAAGTTTATACATACACACACACACACACACACATAGCTAGAGAACTGAATTCTTGAAGTATTTGAAGTGGCAATGAAGGTTAATATATTAGGGATTACCAGGGTAGAAGTTGGGGCCCACTCTGTTTCCTAGATCTTTAGGGAAACAAAAACCCTAGTCCTGGTATTTATCATCTGCAAACCAGATGGCTATGGAAAGGGGTGTGGACTCTCAAAGGCATTCTTCCCCTGCAAGAAACAGTTGCTGTGATGCAAGACTTGTAGGCCTCTAAAAACACTGAACTCAAAAATATTTGTGGGTTTTCTGGACAATTCAAGAAATCAAAAGAGATACATAAAAGAAAGGACAGAAATATGCAGTTAGACACATTAAAATAGAAATCTCCGTTTCAATAAGCAAATACATAGTTGGGAATTTGCTAGCTTTACTTAGAAGAACAAGTTTTATTTTTAAGCTATAGTTTTCTCAAAAGAGGGTGGGAAGAACAATCAGCGCTTTTTTTATTGGGAATGTTGAATTAGAAAACCAGACAGTGTTCTTGTAAATTTACCTTTAGCTTCACAAGGAATTAGTAGGTTGTAGTGTTGTTGTAACCAGACAGTGCTAAAAGACTAGGACAAAAAGTATATATATGACATAATAGATGATATGTGATACTTTTTCACATAGTTTTACTAAAATTATTCCATGAATGATCTCATTGAACTTTAATTATGTATACATTTTATCAACTTTTTTTCATCTTATTAAACTTGTGAAATTATAGGTGCTTATTATTCCAACAAACAATGTGGGACACTAGATGGACTAACTAGTCTGTACAGCAGAATATCCAAAAAACTGGGCAGCCCTGAGCTGCTGATGTAGATGAAGAATTCTCCATTTGGTTCTGAGTAGGAACAGATGCCTCATTTTTTTAGAAAGGAAATTACATTCTACAGTAGAGGAACTCAGCACTGCCAAATTAAATTTATAAGATAAGAAATTTTATCATCTCCTGGAATATATTAGTATGCAATTTTCCTCCAATTACAGTGATTTTCACTGAAGTAGCCCTTCTTTAAGTTTGGATCTCACAGAAAGTTGAGCTCACCCAGTCCACAACCGACGCTATTGCTTCAGTACATTGCAGAGTTTTCTTAATCCCTGTGTTATGGAATAATGGAAGCAATGAGTGTTTCAGTGTCCTCATAAAACTTCCTGCCTCTAGACTCTGAATGAGTGGGGTGTGAAAGGATATGTGAAATCATAAGGATTAGAAATACTACTTAGGAACTATAAATCTAATAGAAATCTTATGAGATCATTTATAACAAGAACTAAAAATAAATTATACCTTGAACATCTTTTCCTTGTTTAGTTATATTTGCATAGGTTCAAGGCAGTGGGATGTCATGGTTGTGAGTTCAGTGTTCAAATATATATATATACCTGGAGAATCGAATTCTTGAAGAATTCGGTATGGTGATAAAGATTATACATTTCCTACTTAATAGTAAAAATGCATAATGAAAATTACTATAGCTCACTAAAGTAATGCATAAGCTGAAAATGTAAACGATTCATTCACACATCCCAAATATTTATATTTACTATAGTCAAGTATGTCAAGTGTAAGTTCTATACTTCATGCCAAGAATACAAAATAAAGTAAGATATCATCTCTCCTTTGAGAGTTTGCAGAATAATAGAGACCATCCTACAAGTAACCAAATAAAATAATGCAGGAATAGAATGTAGTAAAAAAGTATATACTATTGCTACAGTAGCCATAGGAATGGCATCCAAATCAAACTGGATCCACAAATCAAATAATTTGTAATTATACTTTCTATTTGAATCACATTTTAAGTTAGAAACTTTATGAAGGCAAAAATTTTATCTGCATTTTCACCACTATATATGTCTATTAAAATTGCATAGATTGCTGAATACATCTTAAAAAGTATTGTCAAGTAATGAGTTAAAGATTTTTTTCATGGGCCTCCCTGGTGGTGAAGCCGGTTGAGCGCCACACTGCACAGCAGCACAAGTTCATTCCCTGGCCAGGGAGCTGACCCACATGGCACAGCAGACCTCTCCTGCTTCGCCAGCTGCTCCCCTCAGCAATGTATTTCAGTGGATCTGCCTGTTGTGCTCCCTACTCTGTCTCTGATCAATCCTCTCACTTCCCGTGCTTCTGGAAGCCTGTACCCCAGCTCTTGTATGCATAAATAAATAAGATATTTTTTAAAATATTTTTTCAGTAAAATTTCTATCAGGAAAATACAATATTTTAAAGAAAACAGTCTATTTAGTAAGCTGCGTTAAGTTTAAGAGAAAACCTGTATGAAATGTGAGATCTGGCTAAAAAAGAAAGTAAAAAACCAGAAAAATTTTAGTTTCTCTGAGAAAGAAGATAAAAAAGAAACAAGATTGAGGTAAAAACAAAAGAAGAGAGAAGAGGAATGGAGAAAGAACTTAGTCGCTAATAATATGACACTTTCTTAGAATGCTAAATTTTCTATTATATAATTAAACTCTCAAAGACTTGCCTGAATGTCATTTTTGTGTACATGAGTGAGGTGCTGACTCCTACATCTGGATTCACACAGAGAAAGACAGGTTTACATAGGTGAAGGATCATTATTTAGGGAAAGTTACATACAATTTAATTGGATAGTGGCCAACAGCTAAGCATTTTATTATATTCAATACTAAAGATGTGAATAAATGAACAATGATGAAGATATGGAAAGTTCTGGGAGAAAATACAGAGTTGTGAAATTATAATGTTTAAGAAGAAAAGAAAGAGTCCATGTGGAAAGTAAATAAATTAGGGAACAAATTATTAGAAGCTTTGGTTATTAAACTAATGCATATGACCCTTATCCTGATTGCTGCAGGGAACCATTTTAAGCAAAGCAATCAAAATAGCATCCAACAGTAAAGAAAGTGAACACATTTGATAAAGTAGTAATAATCTGGATTTACATTGTTATTCTCTCATATGCAGATAAAAACCACAATGGAATGAAAGAATACAGGCAATTATAGACATCTGCTTGCTAATACTAAATTTTCAAAGTCTAGACAGATTTGAGCAGAAATTGATGCAGGTCATATTATGAGTGCCGATTCAGTCTACTCATTATTTATAACAATTAGGCTCAGCATTTGGGCAAAAGAAGGAATGCCATATAAAATAATCTAATTTTAGAAAAGGGAACTTAGAAAAATGTGGCCATTATTAAGAAAAAGCAGAAAGGATTAGTTTAAAATAAAATAAACCACAGAAAGTCTGGAGACTATTTTAAAATACACCATTAGAAGCTCAAGATGAATTTTTGTCATGAATCATAAAAACAAGCCAGATGGGGAAAAATGCTTTCACAGCAAATTGTTACAGTAAAAGCTGACTTCACAGAGAATAACAGGCATAAAATGTAAAGATTTCCAAATCAAGGGGAAATGGGAAAGTCTTCAAAATGTGACATACCAGATACAACTAGAAATTAGACAGACCAGAAAAATATTTGTGGAACTATCTTGCTTGCAAGGAACTTCAGTCAGTCATGAGAGAATCCTTAAAAATGCAGGAGAAGAAGGAATCCAACTACAATATCCAAAGGAATCCTAAATATCAAGTGGCATATTTGAGGAATACACAAAGAAATGGCTAGTTATCTTCTGTTTTGGTGCATACATTTGAAGATTTTAATACTTACACTGTATGTGGAAGTAGGCATGACCAATTAAATTTCCAAAAACACATTGTTTTAGTCAATAGAAAATCTGGCACAGATTAATACTTATGACACTCTGACATCCACACAAAAATTATGAAACAAGAGTGAAATGTTGAACAGTGAGCCAAGACAAAGTATTTATTTGTCAATAACAAATTACACCATTCAGTTAAAAGGCAAATTGTCAATAGGATTCTCAATAATAAACACAGAATCCAGGGAAAACCCTGGATCTAAAACTCACTTCCACCCAGGCAGTCTTGTGAAATCTGTTAAAAATAAAGAAAGTGGGGGTGAAGGGATGGTTAACTATATGTACTAGTACAACAGGACATACAGGGAAACCATGGCCCTAGGAAGGGAAATGATGCTTAACTAACCAATTAAGATTTGTCAACTTAAATAAGAAAATTGGAGAAAAGAGCCTGCTGGTATAATGTATTTATTTTTTCAAAAGTTTTCTGACAAGATTCATACAAAAACTGCTTAAATATTGAGCCACCACGGGATTCACACTATATTTTGACATGCATAAAGAACTGGCTAAGAGTTAGGAAGCAACTGGGGCCAAATAAGAATTTTGTTAGTTAAAGAAGTTCAAATACAGGGGTCATCTAAGAAACTGAGAGCTATAATTTCTCTAAGGCAAAAACATTGCCTAGAGAATTCTCTAAGCTTATAAGTAATACTTTTTACCTTTCAATCTGTTTAGTAGCTTTCTTCAATATCCCAGAACTGCAACAAAATCTCATGGGTAAAGTGATAAAATGAGGAGCAGGAGAAGGAGGACATTGAGGAAAAGAAGGGCAGGGAGAAATATGATCATTTCCTCTCTGATGCCTTTTGGCCCTCTACCAAATGAGACAGTGGGGAATTTCTTTAGCATTTTATCACAAATTCTTACTGGATTTTTTGAGCATTTTTATTCACAAATCTTCTACTAGACAATGCTAAACCCTTCTGGGGTTCAAGTAAACAAACTATGATAGATGATCATCACAAAACTGCATGATGCTCATTTGTACATAGGTAAAGAATTCATAAACTTCTTTATGTAATGCATACTTACACTCACAGGAAAATAAATTGCTTTTCATTGGAGAAAATGAAATCCAAACAAATTTTCCTTAAGAAAACAACTACCTTATGATGGAACTCAGGAAAATAATCTCAGAGTTTTCTCAAATTTCCATGAAGAGAGTTGATCAAAACAAAAGTTTAAAAAGCCAGCATATTTGTGAAGACAAAAAAGCATATAAATCATCATTTGATAGCTAAAAAGTCATTACATATATGAGCTTGGGGTATTTCATGTGCTTAGGTTGCCATAGTGAAGGAAGGAAATACAGAGGTAAAAGGAATCCAGCAAAAGGTGAGCACAGACCCACAGGAGGTAAATCCATGCACAAGATGTGGGTTTCCAGCAGAGAAAATGAACCTAAGAACCAGTGATGAGCCAGTGATGTGTGATAAACCAGTGAAGTGTACTGAGTCATGGAGGGTGAGTACTCAGACTTTAAAGATATAAATACAGAATTATAAAGAAAACATAAAGTTGGTAAAAACATAAAATTGTTAGCAATAATTAAGATTTAGCTACACTTAGGAATACCACATAAGGTATAAAGATATTTGGAATACTTTTAAAGTCCTTTACTCCACACACTCTAGAATTATAAATTTAGTTGAATCTTCACTATTGTTCAAAGACTGTTCACAGGAAAATCTGATTCCAGATACAGAATACTAATTCATAACATGGCCTTAACCAAAGATGGAATTTTTAAAATAATCAGAGTGATTGTCAAGCTCATTTTAATTGCGACATGGTCTTCAATGAAAAATACTAATTATACTCCTCCAGTAAAAGTTTGAAAAATGTTATTTCTACAGCCAAAGCATTGAACTTTCTCTTTATCCAAAAGAAAACTAGACACATGAATTTTAGGGGGCTTTCTCACTTTACATCTTTTATGTTATTCAACAACTAGTGATGTAAACAACAAGAACGGAATTTCTATAAACTTCAAACAAGATTGTTTCAGAAAATCTAAAGTGCAGTAGCACTAATTAAAAAACCTTGCAACATTAATATTTCATTGATTACTAAAATATTTAGCCTCCCAAAATCTAAAATAATTTACTTTTATGTATTTTTAATATTGTATCTAAAATCTATTTAATTCTGAAAGCACAAGATTCTTTTGATAGTCACAAAAAATACAATTTCATTTGCAGAGGTCTAGTAGAATATAAACTACCATGATACTTTTTATATTAAAAAATAAAAATAATATACTAGTAATAAAAATACCACACCTAAGAGTTTAATTATATTAAATTTGGCTATCAATATCTTTTGATAATGTAAAAAAATGAAGAAACTACAAATGAATTAAAAATGGCTGATCTCTCCAGTAGGTTAAGACCTAAATACTGCACTTTCCTTTTCCTTTTTAAGTATTTAGTGGTTTTGAGACCGTTTGGAAGACTAATATTAGAAATTTCTATCATCAAGTCATTAACCTCTAGAATAAATATGCAGCCTTCTATAATGACATTCCTCCTTCATAGCCAAATTTTTCTACAGAAAAACTCCATGATAACATTTATTAAAATAGAACCTTTTATTTAGTTTTCTTTGTAAAATAATAGTAGAAATTTAAACATATACTTTTCAGAAATGATGTATGTCCTATATGACTATGTAATTTCAAGCTCAATGCAATGCAATGGTATTAAAATCCCTCTGTGATGTGTATTTTATGTGTAGCCTTGGTTGTTATGGTTTGCTTTAATTTATGTAATTATGTATGAGGTCAATATGGAAAACTAGCCTCACTCATTACTGGCAAACATTCCTGAACAATGTGTGTGCCTTCAGGAATCAAACTAACAGGCTCACAGTCCATAACAAGGTCAAATGAAAGCAACCAATTGTTTAGGCACTAAACAGTTGTGATTGTTTCCTTTTACAGTTGTACTTTGGAGATGGCTTAACAGACAATAAGTTATATTCAAAACGTTCTCAGATGACAAGCAGCAGCACAGGAAGTAGATAGAATTCATGCTAACTGTCATATATCAGGGCACAAACATAAATTTCTTTCTGTCATGTCAATATAAAAACCCTAAGACATGGTGCAGAGAAGGGACTTCTCTTTGGAAAACAAATGTTTCTGAAGATGCAAAATTTAAAACCCTTAAAAATTCTCAAAACTTTAAATGTTAGTTTGAAACATCAGTGTTTCTGTAGGCTACCATTATTTTGTATTTTATAGGGGAAAAAAATACAGGCTAAACCAGGTTTGGATTTCATTACCACCATTAAATAAAATTCTTGAAGATAAAGAATTTTTTTGAACACAATAAATGCTTTGCTTCCCAATGTTCACCACCTCCATTCTCAGAACTTTGTCTAGAATGAACTTATGAAGTTTGCCTTTCGTTCCTTGAACACTAAATTCATTTATACAGAACATTAAATGAGAACAAGAAGCTATTTAGTCCAGTTTCTTAGGAATTCCTTCGGCAGCTTATCTCAGTAACTACAAAGTTTCTGCTTGATTACTTTGAGAGATGGAAAATTCACCACCTCAGTAGTACTGCTCACTCTATTTTCAGTTAGGTGAAATTGTTAAGAAGATTCTCCAGAAAGAGTGCCAAAAGACATTTTAGAGAATGTCTCCAAGGAATATACAGAACAGTACAGTCTTTAATGAAATTTGACAAACATATCACAGATTACTTGGCAGCCAAGATTGACATACCTATGTTGTCTAACATATGAATGAAGCCACCTTGGCCTGATGGAGTTAGAAGACATAAATCTAATTATCCCCACATGGATTTCCTTCAAATGTTTTATGACACACTAAAAAGGTACTGTCTTGTTATTTTTCCTTCTTATCTTCTCTGTTATAGAGTTAATCACCATTTGCAATACAATAGAATTAATGTATTCTTCCCTGGACATACTTCCAAATGCACCTTCTTTTAAATAAAATTATCTCTAAAACAAAAGGTATGATAGCCTGTCTCAAAATGGCTTTATGGTTTATATTTAATAAAGGCATAATAACAAATGCAGCAAAATTCTGAGTGGAGAAACTCATAATCTAGATAACAGGTTCTTTCAAGAAAAGCAATTAGTAAATATACTTGGACATTGTCTATCTTATTTTTTTTACTGTTTCTATCACTGAAGGCATGAATATGTGCCCAATTCTTAAGGAGAAGTGGTCATCTAGATAATCTACATATTAAATAAATGTGACATTTAGCTACCGTTTTTATAAGATTTCATTTCAGTTAGCTTATTTGCCTTTCATAATGAGATGCCAGGTTGTTTAAATTAAATTCTAAACAAAACAGTAAAAGACACATATTCCTCTGTCACTTTTTCTACTTTTTTAACTTCAAAAAAGAAGTGGGGAAGGGGCAGACTAGACTATGGTCAAGAACTATGGGTGCCTGGGTGGTGGGTGTGGTATTGTAATATATGTCTAAGGATACAATCCTATACTTTTACATCATTAAAGTGCTGAAAACCAATGTTACTTTCATTTAAAATAAAAATTTAAAACAACACTAGAGTTCTTTTTCTTATATTATTCTCTATAATTATTTATAAAATTCTGTGGTAACTGAACTTCTTCAACTGACTAAAAACACCTTACATAATTCTTGAAAGCTTTGTAAAACTACATCCTAGTAAGAAATGATATAAAAGTCATTTTGACTTCAAAAGTCAAGTCCTTCCTCTACAAAGAAAACTACAAAACATTGCTAAAAGAAATAGAAGATGATACAAAGAAATGGAAAAATATCCCTTGCTCATGGATTGGAAGAATTAACATCATCAAAATGGCCATCCCACCAAAAGCAATCTACAGATTTAATGCTATTCCAATAAAAATTGCAATGTCATTCTTCAAAGAAATAGAAAAAAAATTGATGAAATTCATATGGAGACACAAAAGACCTCGAATAGCCAAA
>JAGFMF010011702.1:5401773-5468344 GCA_019455555.1 Galemys pyrenaicus | reverse complement strand
GGTGATGGTGCACTGGTGAGATGGTGATGGAGAATACATGGGGATTACAATTAATGGCAAGTATATGTAAATTTTAAAATATTTTAATAAAAAAAAAAGTCAAGTCCTTGCCTCTTTAAGATTTGTATAACTATGGATTTCACTTAAAAGTTACATTGCTCGGTGTATGACCATTGTATTTATACTAGAAAGAGAACCTAACTCTTCCTCTGTTACTGTAATTGGCTTAAAGAGATAAACCTTACAATTCAAAGTATACCTGAATTGTTTCTAACTTTAAGTATAAAAGGTAAAGTTTCAGTATCTTACTACTTCCAGACCACAAAAGCTATGATCCCCCAAAACTCTGAGTTGCACCTCTGTGTTTCTTCAGAAAAATTAGGATGACAACAGGCATGGGAAGCTGATATGGTAAGTTAAAGTGACAGGAAAATCAACACATAATGTAGCTCCACTCAAGATTTAGACTTCAAACCTTCCCCAACAAGTTCACAGTGGAACATAGCCAGGTGTCCACGTGTGGAAATAGCTAGTTCCCCACAGGGATCTCTTCCTGTTATCCTGCCTCCCATTACTCCACCCTTGTGAACATAGTTGGAATATGAATTAGGTTTTTAGATTCCAACTCCTGCAGAGGCTGGTCTTTGGAAAAGACTCTCTTTTTCTGGCCCAGGTCCAGGCTTTTTAGCACAATATTGGAAAAAAAATCTCTATTTCAGAAAGAAACTGGGACAGAGTACTATAAAGGGGAGGAGGGAAATCAAAGTGTTTTAGAAATAAAAGTCAAAGATCTCAACAAGAAGGAGAGATAGATGGGAGATTTTAATCTTGAAATGTTTAGAATATTTGAATTGGAATAACAACTGCAGTCTGTATTTAAAAATCAACACATAAAGAAATGTTGGACTAAAAGAAATACCATCTATAGTTAGTGTGTAAAGGGAAATATTGAATTGTAGTTGAATGTTTACTTTTGTATTTTCTTCACCTTCAGGAAATAATCACAAATGTTGCTAATATGTACACAAAATACCTAGTTGCCTGAGTTCAAAAAAAATTAAAATGGCTAAAAATATCCAAAATGTAAGCCTGTCAACATCACATTCTATATTCAGATGTCTTCTGAAAATGTGTTTTTCCTAACTGGATTAAAAACAGCGTTTACAATGGAGTTGGTTGGAGGGATGGATAATAGAAGTTCACTCTTGTATGCACTTCACATACATTCTTTCATTTCGTTCTCACAATAGGCCTTTGGCAATTATATTATGGCCTCTGTTCTACAGATGAAGAAATTGAATTGTTGAGAGATTTAGCAATTAAGTCAAGGCCAACCCAGTATGAAATAGTGAACTCAGTATTTGAAGATAAATCTGCTTAAATCCAGTCATGAATGTTTTACTAAACATAACATTTAACAAACAAATTTGCCATCCTGATCAACATATTGACATCAAGAGTTACAGGAAAAATAATGAAGGTTCAGGGAAGGGTTACTGGGGTGTCCAGCTTGTGCGTGCACCCCAGTAAAGAGGCAAACATGATACACAATTAATGCTATTTCAAATGTTGCTCTCTTGGTTCAACTATCTTCCCTGTATCTATATTCTCTGAGTTCTGCTTGCCTGGCTTGCCATATGCCTGATCCCTATTACATCAGTGCTTCACATCCCTTCTGGTTGTTCTGGCAAGATATGTTTCAGTTTTCTGCAACAGTTGCCAAAACAAGCATTTCAACATCTGGAAATCATCCTCCATCACTTTCACCGGTAAGATGCATTTGCCTTAAAAGGTAGTTCCCCTATAGACCTCCTGAGATTCTGCATTAATTTTGAGTGAGAGCTATTCAATATTCCCTGACTATGGAAAATTGCAACCCACTGACTGCAAACTCTGGCACTTTCAATCATGCTAATAATGCCATATTTTATGAGCATTTTATGAGCCAATATTATAACATACTGAAGCAAAAATATTTTAAAAGAAAAAAATTAATACAAATGAATCAAGCAAAGAAGTATTTATGTGAGTCATACACACACACACCCCAAAAAACTTCTGGGTTCCTTAAAGGAGACAACCACACCAGAAACTCTACTTTTTTTTATTCTATACAGCATAAAAATAGTTGAAAGTCAGTATCACTAATATAAACTTTGAAAGAACAAGGAAATATTACAGCAACAGCAACAATAACAAAAGTACGCTAACAAGATGAAGTTCTAGTTCAAAACTTATTGATGGAAGTTCACTGAAGATTGTTATTTGCTAGGGGGGCTACAATTATGACTCCTACTTCTGCTTCTACTAACAAGATTTGAATGAAATGAGTAATACAATTAATTAATTATTAAAGAATATCTGAAAATAAAATGTAATCATGTCTTCAAAGCATACTGGGAGGTTTTTTGTAATCATGTCATAAGTGTTGTCATATTAGGAGATTTTCAAATATTCTATAGCACATCTCTATCATATTTACTTTTTAGCACTTATTATTCTGCATTTTGCTTCTTCTGTCTATAATGTCCTTCCCATGACCTTTCATGTGTCTGATTGCTTCATTACATTCAGCTCTTTACATATACTGAATCACTATATAAATTAGTACCACTCTCCAGAACAACACTGTTTAGAAGAACTTTCTATGATAATGAAAATATTTTACTCTCTGCATTATCCAAAAATATATACCACACTAATACCACATTTTAACTAATTTAAATTAAGTTTTAATTTAAATAGCTACAAGTGGTTAGTAGCTATTACACTGGAATGCACAGTTCCAAAATCTTACTTCATTTTAATTCTTATGTGATACTTATCAAAAATTATCTTTTTTAGAAGAAATTGTTATTTTGTCTTATCCTGCTCCATTAATTTTCAATTACTGCTTTAACAAACTACCAGATTTAGTGGCTTAAAACTATATTAATAATTTTACTGTCAATTCTAAAAAACAGAAGTCTCAAGTAAGTCTCACTGTCTAAAATCAAGGTGCTAGGAAGTAAGGAAAGAAAGAAGGACGCAGGATAGAGAGCAGCAAGGAAACCTGGAGGAGGCACATGGAGCAGAGATATGTGAAGAAACTGTACTTGTTTTTTGGTCCTGGTCTAGTTGGAACAGATGTGGTTGAGAGACTCGTTGGGGAGGTTAATAGTGACAGCTTTTATCTTGATTTTGATTTTGCTCTTTTTCTCCCAGATTTGTCTGACCCTTTCTGAACCTTTCCTATGGGTCTCCACCAAAAGGTGCTTTAGAACTTGTGGCAGGCTTTCAGGCCTTGCTTTGAACCAATCCTGTTTGGCCAGACTTTTACCCTCAAAGGGATGGGTAACTTTCAATGCTTGATATAGTAACTATAGTCTTTGTCTTTTCTGTACTAATTGTATTAATCTGTATTAAAATTCCTTTCCATTAAAAAAATAAAATCAAGGAGCTGACATTGCTTTTGGAGGCACTAGTAGAGAATTTCTTATATTACCTTTTCTGGTCTCTAGCGGTTATCTACAATTCCTTAGCACATGGTCCCCTTTCATCTTAGAAGCCAGCAACATACGGTCAGTCCATCTTATACTGACAGCTCTCTGGTTCTTTCTGCCAGTTTCTTCTTTCACTTTTGCATCAGTGTGTTGGTTTCTTGTTTATGCAATACCAAATTACCACAAATATACTGGCTTAACAACACAAATATATTCTTAAGTTCTAGAGGTCAGAAATCTGAAATGGAGTTCAATGGAACTAAAATCAGTGTGTGAAGGGAGCTGTGTTCCCCATAGAAATAAATTCACTTCTTTGCCTTTTTCAGCTTCTAGAGGCCACCTGCATTCCTTGACTTCTGATCTTGTCTCAATTAGCAAAACCAACATCCTCAAATCTCTCTGACTCACTCTGACCATTGCTTTCGTCATCATATTTTCTTTGATTATATTTCTTCTCTCTCCTTTTCCCCTCTCATAATGCCACTTGTGACTTACATTGGGTCCACCCAAGTAATTCAACTTAATCAAGCTCTGCTAATTTCGGCAGGTTAACAACCATAGTTGTCAATTCTCTTTTGCAATGTGAGGTAACATATCCACGGATTACAGGTATTAGAACATAAACATCTCTGCAGTGTCATTATTTCATTCGCATACTGAAGTAGAATTATACCTACATAAGGTAAGAGATAGACTTACTGTTGTATTCCCAAACCAGGAATTATGTCTGCCATGTTGTTCCCAATAAATATTTGTTATATAAATAAATTTTAAATTTCCTTTTTTTAGGGAAATAATTTTTGACTATATTCCAGATTGTGGAATTTTAAAAATAAAATTTATATTATTATTGAAAAAAGCCAGTATGTGACTTCTTCTTTTTGATATATTATCCTTTCATAAGGATTTGTCAAGACTTAAGAAGTTCAAATATATTCAGTTTTCTGATATATTTTGATGAACATGTATATGAAATTAAGAAGAATCTGATTACCTTGCTTTTTTTGAGAGATAAATAGGCAGAATATTTTAATATATTGATAAATTTGTGGAGAAAAGTAATCATTTTTGCATATCCAAATATATATTAATGTGTCTTTACCATATTTTTGTGCAAATATTTAATTTTTTATCTAAGAATAAGTTCCATTAAATTGACAGTATAAAATCACATTATTTTCTGAAGCTTTTAAAAAAGTACAAAATCCACCACCAATTCACACTAAGAAATATAATAAGCATATGGTCTATCTAGTTATTCTAATAATTTCAATTAAATAGTGGGAATATATGACTTATAGTCAGTGATAATCATAACTAATGATCTGGGTTTGCCTGTGGCATCTGAAAGAGAGTGGGAAATTTTGTGAAACTGAACCCATAACATGCAGAATCTGATATTATCTCCAGGTAGGGTAGATTGAGCATCTCAAATATGTCAAAATTGAGTTGAATTTTTGAACACCCTGCTGGTGTCCAAAAATTGCTTGTTGGTGGTGTGAAGAAGCCCCACACACAACCATGTTGGAATTTGTTTCAGGAACCAATACAAATAGCAATACATCTGGAAATTGAATACAAAATAAAAGCAAAAAAAAAAAAACAGTGGTACAATGGCATTTAAAATATCCATTGAGCTAACAGGGCATGCTAAAAACATTTAAATTAAAGGTCCAATAAGGAACATGTTATCATTTGTCCTGAACAATAATCACAATCACAGGATCTAGTTATCTTCTTATACTAGGGGAAGTGATATTTGCACAACTTGGCCAACCTAAGAGCTTGGAATCCCAACCAGACTATCCTTTACTTAAAAGTATATTTCATATGTAAAGGTAACAGTAAACCTGGGATATAATGTGCT
Organism: Galemys pyrenaicus; assembly: GCA_019455555.1. Taxonomy (NCBI): domain Eukaryota; kingdom Metazoa; phylum Chordata; class Mammalia; order Eulipotyphla; family Talpidae; genus Galemys; species Galemys pyrenaicus. The sequence goes on along the minus strand of JAGFMF010011702.1, from coordinate 5,462,995 downwards.
TTGTATGACAAAAATAAAATATGGGCTATCTTCAGTAGAACTAAGCATTTTGTGGTACTGTTTGAATAAAAATTTTCCAAGTTTGGTCAAAATTCACTGCTCCCACTGGTATGTTCTGTTTGAAGAAACAGCTTAATATTTTTAACATCTGTGAAATCACTGAAATAATAAACTATTTTATTTGATATTAGTTATAAATATATGATTTTTCTTGATCTAACTTGAAAAAATACTGGTTTGGTACAGAAAAGTCATACAAATATTTGTTATTGGAAAAACTGATTATAGCAGACTGCATTCACAAAAATTGGTAAAACATTTTTGCAGGTGGTTAAATATTTAACTTATTTTAATTACATTCTTTAAAACTCAAATGGTGTGATAAAAACATCATTACAACAGGAAGAAAATATTTTCTTAGCAAATAAACATTTTTATTGAATATCTTCCTACTGAAAATGTTTGGTTCAGACATCTGCTTTGAACTAATTTATAGACCAGCTTAAACTTGTCTTCATGCATGTTGTCACAGATACATCCATCAATTCTCTTCAAAAAATCTATAGCTACTTATAGCTTTAATACTAGGACACTTAATTATAAAGATCATTTCTTATTCTTCTGTTTCCAGTTTCTAACGTAACATTTAAAATTTAAGGATTAAGGAAATAATCAATAAACATCTGCCTAAAGTCTGTCTTGTAATTTTAATAATCAGTGGGATTAATAAAGCCAGGATAGAAAGGTTGTGACTTCACAGTGATTCAATGAAATGACTTATGAATGTTAAGCCAGCAATATATTTTTCTTTCCATTTTGGAGGGCAGCTATGCTCACCACTATACCACCAATGCTTTTCCTTTCCATTTTGGCTGTTGCCATAATGACAGCCAGGGATTGCATTTGTTTTCATCTCCATGCAAATTCCAGCCTGAATGATTTCCTACCTTACCTTGAATAAAAATTTAAGATGGATAAATTAAAAGTTTGTATAGTAATTTTCTCGTTATTCTTCATGGTAACATCCATCTATCTGAGAAAAGTCTTTAAAAATAAAACCTGATCCTCAACAAGATTGAATTATGTTTTTCATAATTATTGTCTACCACAGGTTAAGTCTCACTGAGGTCTCCAAGAATGTATACTGAACAAAAATTATTTTCATACAGCTTGGAATGCTTTTCTGGGTGACTAAAACTATCTTTCTCCTTTACTTTTCTCTTTTTATAAGATATGATTGAAAGTCATGGATTAGGAGCCAGGAAATATGATTCAATATGTCTAGTCCAACATCTATTGCATCATTTATCCTTTACCTATTTCCTCATCTGTAAACTTAGGTTAGGTTTTATATGTGCATCAAATGAGTAAATTTACACTGTAAATCCTACTTATAGTGTGAAATTATCACTGTATAGAAAATAACTAAGTTATAAAATTAACTTTAGCTTCTATTTGGTAGCCAATTATTATAAATTGAAGTATATATATTTTTATGAGACTTTACACAGAAGATATTAAATACAGCTAGCTTATACATAAAAAATGACTCCATGTTTTAAATGCTGTTGCTAAATATTTAAAAGCTCAGGCATAATCAAGTAATGCAGTTAGACAGCACTATGATCATCTACAAGGAAATGGCGATTGATTTTGAATCAAGAGAAATGCATTTTGCCTGAATTAGTCATCACGAATATTTATCATGATGTACCTACTATTCTACTATGTGCAGAGCACGCATCAGCATCTGACTTTCCGAGTTTGAGATATGGGCTTTGATCTCAAGAAACATATAATAAAACTAAGAGATCGATCATACAGGCTAATAGGTGAAACTATGTATAAAACAATGGATAATGCAAAAAAGGTTCAACTAAGTGCTAACTGTGTCATAGAAAAGAAAAATGGTAAAGGCTAGGTAGAAAGAACATAAATATCTGGGATGATCAAAAATATTTCAAAAAGGATTCACATCAGGTTTGATTAAGACATGAAAGATCTGAATGTGTGAAGGAAAGGATAGTATATGAAATCATGGAGGGAATGCAGGAAATGACTCAGCTCAGGTGTTCCTTCCTCTGTAGCCTTCTCTGACCTCTCATTTCAACCTTCACCTCTGAGACATTATGTGGTAGGGATACTTTCTAGTGCTCCCTAGACATTACCCTCTATCTCCCAGATTGTTTGTTCACCTTCTTTACAGCACTTACCACAAGGTATTGTCCTTAATTTTTACTTGTCCCCATTAGAAGATTAGGTCCTTGAGTGTAAGAATAATATATTATTTATTTATCATCCAGAAAAATGCCTGGTAAGTAATAGTAAAATTCAGTAATTTGCTGAATTAATGAAAAAATGAAAGGAATGAAATAATTCTGAGAAGTAAGCTTAACAAAGGAGGTAAAAGATTTATAAAAAAAAAACTAGAAGATATTGTTAAAAGAAGTAGAAGACACAAAGAAATTGAAAAATATTCCCTGCTAAGGGGTTGAAAGATTTAACATTGTTAAAATGGTCATCCTACCCAAAGCAATATAGAGCCAAAGCAATAAAAGTATCAATAACAATCCCAATAAAAGTATCAATAGCATTATTCAAAGAACTACAACAAACACTACTGAAATTCATATGGAATCACAAAAAATCCCAAGTAGCCAAAGCAATGCTGACAAAAAAAAAAAAAAAAGAATGGCAGTATCATTTATCCAGACTTCAAACAATATTATAAAGCCATAATAATTAATACAGTCTGGTACTGGAGCAAAAATAGACTCACAGACTCATGGAGTAGAATTGAGAGCCAGAAATTAATCTGTATCTAAATGGATAATTAATCTATGACAAAGGAGCCAAGAACATACAGTGGAACAAGAACAGCCTCCTCAATAACTGGTGTTAGGAAAATTGGACAGCTGCATGCAAAAGAATTAAACTAGACCACTATTTCACATCATCCACAAAAATCAATTCAAAATAATAAATGACTTGAATGTAAGATTTGAAAAACATAGATTAAAACACAGGCAAAACACTTAAGTGATGGCATTAGGGATTCATCACCAACAACAAAGAAAACAACATAAATAACTGAGACAGCATCAAACTAAAAAGTTTCTGCACAGTGAAAGAAACAATAACTAAAATGTAAAGACATACTATTGAATAGGAGAAAATATTTGCACACCATATATGTGATGAGGAACTGCTATCAAAGATCTAAAAGGAACTCATATAATTCATCAAAAAGAAAACAAATAACCCAATCCAAAAATTGGGCAAAAGAACTAAACAGACACTTCTCCATTGAAGACTGAAAGCAGGAACTTGAAAAATTGCTCATCACTTATTAGTGAAATACAAATCAAGACCACAATGAGATACCACCTCACACATGTGAAAACAAGTGTTGGTGAAGGTGTGGAGAAAAAAGAACTTGCCTTCACTACTGGTAGGAATGCAAACTAGTTCATCCTTTATGGAAAGTAGTATGGAGGTGTCTCAGAATTTGAAACATGAAAGTGCCATAATCCCAACAATTTCACTCCTAGCCTTCTACTCAGAACATTCAAAAACATTTCAAAATTGAAGGAAACCTGAACTCCCACATTTATTGCAGCACTATAAACAACAACCAAGTTATGGAAACAACCTAAGTGTTCCAAATGAGATAAGTGGATCAAGAAGATATGCAATCAAAACAGATAAACTGCCCTTTTCAGCAACATGGTCCTGAAAGGGATAAAGCTATGTGAAATAAATTAGGAGAAACCTAAGTAATGGACAGTGTCACTAACCGAGGAGTACAGAATAACTAAAATAAGAGTCAAGTAAAGACAAACTTAAAAACCAAATACTGTCCGAAAACTAACACTGATGTAAGAAAATGAATATGAAAATAAATAAAAGTTTATACTAGGAATATATGTAAAGGACACAAAAACACTAATTCAAAAGAATACACTCACCCCTATGTTTATTGCAGCACTATTTATAATAGGTAAAACTTGGAAACTACCCAAATATCGCAAAAGAGATGACTGTATCAAAATCTGTGGTATATATACATAATGGAATACTATTCAGCAATGAAAAACAGATAAACTGCACCATTCACAGCAACATGGATGGAGCTAGAAGGCATTATGTTCAGTGAAATAAGTCAGAAGGATCAAGAAAAATATCAGATGAAAAATTCACTAATAGGAGGAATATATGGGAATCAAATAAGGCATTAGGGAAAAAAATAAAACAAGAAAAAATATAACAAAACAAAACAAAAATAAACAGACAACTATAAATCAGCAACATTCTGCAGAGGAAAGGGAGAGAGAGGGATCAAAACGAGGAATGGACAAACACAAGGGACTATGGTGATGGTGCAAAGGTAAACTGGTGGTGGAAATTCTATGGGGACAGAAATTCTATGAGAAAAGAAAGAAAACATGGTAAAAATTGAAAAATGGTGTAAAATATCTACAAAGAAATTAATAAAATAAATAAAAGCTTAAAATACACCCTTAAATGTGAAGAAAATAAAATGCTAACCTTTGAAAGCTGACTACATAACTGAAGCATCCAGAGGGGAGAAAACTTTAATAAATTCGATCATTAATGAAAGAGATTTTATGGCAACACAGAAATACAAAGGATAACAGAAGACTATTATGCAAACTTAGGATAACAGAAGACTATTATGCAAACTTTTGGCCATACAAATTGCATAATCTATTTCTAGAGAAGTGGATGAATTCTTAGAATCATACAACCCTCCAATACTGAACTGAAAAAAACAGGAAACCTAAGGCCTGCCTGGTGGCCTAAGGGTTAAGTTTCAATGCTATCACCTCTACAGCCTGAGTTCAATCCCTGGTCAGGGAGCTAATCCACAGATGACACAACAGACATTTCCTGTCTCACCCGCTGCTCCCATCAGCAGTGTATTTCAGTAAATGTGCCTGTTCTGCTCTAAATACTATTTCTACTGACTCCTACTACTACTACCCGCACAACTCTGGTCCACACTCCAGTTCTATTAAGCAAAAAAAAAAAAAAAAGAAAGAAAGCAATACCATCAGAGAAAATGAATACTGAATAAACCAATTACCAGCAGAGAAACTGAAATATTAGTCCAAAGTTTCCACAAGTCTCCACAAAAATAAAAGCCCAGGACAAGACTGTTGCAATGAGTTCCACCAAGCCTTTAAAGGTAAATGAATACCTACCCTTCTCAAGCTCTTCCCAAAAAATGAGGAAGAAAGAATGCTTCTAGATTTTATGAGTTCAATTTTACTCTGATACCAAAGCAGAGGAAAAACACCAACAAATTCAGTACAAATGGATATTCTTAATAGATATAGATAAACTAATCCTCAACAAAATCTTAGTAACTGAATTCAAACCAAGCAAACCGACTATCATGAACAAGTAGGATTCGTTCCAGGAAAGCACGGTGATTCTACATATGCAAATTAATAAATATTCATCAAATCAACAAATGAAAGATAAAAATCATATGATCACATCCATACACTTAGAGAAATCATTTAACAAGTTTTATCATCTATGATTAAAGCTATCAAAAATGGGGATAGAAGGCATATACTTCAACATACAAAGGCTACATATGGCAAACAATGGATGATAGAAATCTCTTCTTATTTTCATCATAAATCAATATTTAACATTTCTATTCAGTTATACTCAAATACACCTTTAACTCTGCTACTGTACTGATCAACAACCAGCATTTGCTTCAAAACCTGGCCTTATAAACTTTATACCTTCACTACTGCTCTTGAGTCAGTTTCAGCTCCGGCCATCATGCTCATTTTCATCAGGGAAGGTTTTCTTTTGTTCTTTTATCTCCCTGTTGCCAAAAAAAAAGTCTATCATCCTATTTGCCTTTCTTTGCTATGGCCTCTCTAAAATCCCATATCCCATATAAGGAATCAAGAGCAAATATAACAGTCTCATGATCTAGTACTTAAAAAAAAACTTTAAATTATGTTTATTAAAAAGAACTAACTAGAAAGAATATCAGTTTAATAGGTTCAATAGATTACTGGAAGTAAACAGTGTTTCCACTGAAAGACACATCCACCAATTCTAAGAGTAAGGTCTAAGAAGGCACCTAAATTCTAACCTCACCCAGCACAAAATACTTAGGGAACACTGAGTCTTATACTGGTTAATAGTGTAACACAAAACATGACACATTTACATATTTTCTTTCTAACTGGAAAGTTCAAAGGTAATCTAAAATCTTCAGAATTTATTAACAGGTAATTTTTATTTTCTTTTATAACCATCTCCTTTGTCAACAATTAGCAACTTTATGGTAAAGCCATTCACTGAAAAGCAGATGACTTTACACAGTTATAAATTGGGAGGTGTGTTCCTTCAATGACCTTTAGTTAGGGAAATAATTAGAAACTTGGTTCAAAACTCCAAATTCTAATTTAAAACTATAGAACATATTACCTTCAGAGTTTATGCATGATGCCTCATCTGCATGAGATTGTCCACAGTATTTGTGCACAACCTGGATCTATGTGAAATAACTTTACATAACCATTCTATAGTCACAGATTTTCAGAGCAAAACATGGCCCTGGATAATACATCACAGGTTTCACAAAGGAAGAATCTGAAGTTCAGAGCATTTAAGTCACTTCCACAAAATCACCAAGTTGGTTCATGATAAAGCTGCAATTAGAATACAGATTTCCTGTGTCCTGGTCCAGTTTTAATTTAGAAGCTTTTCTTTAAAATCATTTTAACAATTCATTCACGAAGGAAAGTAACAGTCTATTTAGTTGAGGCCCTCATCTCTTTAACTGCATGTTTCTCTCTGTATGAGTTGAGAGTCTTAAAATATACCAGAAAGTAGACAGGCCTTAGAGATGATGGAACCTTTGTCTAAACACTTGGCTTGAATTTCTGTGACTATTTGTCACCAGTTTAAACTTCTAGCTCAAAGTCACCTTCTGACCCAGGGAAAGGGGATACCATGCTACAAACAGACATTTAGAGCTTCACTTTGATTTTCAGACAGGCTTCCTGATGAGAGATGAATAAGGAAAAAGTAATAATAATAGTGATTTAGCTTTCTGCCAGGAAGCTACATTTTTGCTTGGAGAGAGACTACAGTCTGGTTGTATTAGAAAAATCACATAGTGTTTTTCTATCTGTTCTCCTCAAAACTTCTATTCTTATTTTCTCCTATTAAATTCCTATTTGGGGACTTTCGGAAGCTTCTATACAGATACATAAATAGGGCATTTTATTTTCCTTAAGGTTTTAAAATTTGAGGTAAAAAGCACCGACTTTGTTTTCTTTTATATCTGTGAAGTCATATTCCTTTAGTTTATTGACTCTTATTTATTTCACATTTAGCTAACTCTTCATTATGTTAAAGCCATGCTAAAATAACACTATTCTTTATAAGGCCTTTATAGCTGACACATAATTAACAGATACATAAATTATTTGTTTTGAACCTATGAGATAGTAAAGTAATGAAGTAGTCCCCTGTTTTATAAATGTGGACATTAAAGCTCCACCACATTATATTTATAGGGAATTTATTAGGAAAGAGTTAGGACTCTATACCAGACATGTGACTCAGGGCCAGTGCTCTCTGGACCCTGTTGCATGCTAAAGTTGATAGAAGTTGAGTGAGCTCATACAATTCCTTCTCTTCATAAACCACCCAGATGGAGGTGTATACTCTTCCTCTCAAAAACACAAGGATTCAAATAAATCCACTTGACACCAGTAAAATATCATGAAAGTAAACAAATGTTCCATGTATTGAGCATAGTTTACTTTTCTTGAACAACTACCTGGATTAAAATGTGCAAACAATTGCCAAAATTATTACATTAGAAAAAATAATAAAATTAAAAGAGCATATGTAGCACCAATTTACAAAAGGATAACTCAGGCATTTACTGGTTTACATTTCCTGACTTGCTTTGTAAATAATCAAAGTTGTATATAAGTCCAGCCCAAGGGAGACACATAAGATAAATAAAAATGGATTACTATTTCAATTTCCTTATTGCCATTTCAGATTTCCCAATAAAACTTCTCCTTAAGCTCTTACCCCAATTTTAGTAGTCACTGTTTCTCCAATCCTTTTTCCTATCAAACCTAGGTCTATTGTGGAGAAAATAGTCATGATGGCACAATCAGGGAATCTATCCTCAAGGTATTAATAATATCCACTTTTCTTCAGGGTCCATAAAATACTAAGAGTTTAAATTCTGTTTATAATATGCAGATGAGAGAGCCACATCTCAAAGATCAGTAACTTGCTTAAAGTCACAAACTTTCAAATGATAAAGTTAGAACTTAAATGTGAGACTCTTAAACCACCTGCTTTGATAAAACTAAATGGAAAAGGGGAAATTCTAAATACAGAAGTTCATAACTGTTACAAGCTCTAAATGTAGCAAATGATTGGAAACTGAAGGAATTTCCCAAAATAAAAAAAAAAAAAACTCACTGTGAAACAATGCCCTACTCCTATTACCTATAAGCTTGATTGTCAATATAAATGTTGAACTCAAAAGAATAGATACAGTATTATGATAGTGCTCATTTATTTATTCTAAAATGACTGTTTCAGGATAAAAAAAAACTAGTAGCATCAAAAATCAAAACTTAAGAGATACCACATTTCCTAAACATCTTTGAAATTCTTAAATACATCCCACAATACATAATAACAGCAGGCCTCCCTGGTGGATATTGAACACCTCACTGTGGAGCTTCTACCCTAACCCTAACCCTAATCCCAGCCAGGGAAAGGACCCACATGGAGCAGCAGACCTCTCAGGCCTCACCTGCTGCTCCCCTCAGCAGTGTATTTCAGTAGATCTGCCTGTTCTGCTCCCCACTCTGTCTCTGATATTATTCTCAACCCCCTGTCTCTGGCCTGTACCTCAGCTTTTGTATGCATAAATTAATAAAGTCTTTTTAAAAAAAGACATAATAAAGCTATGGTTATGAAGCCTCACAGCTTGAAGCTTTACTTTTAGTATTTCAATGAGATTATCTGAGAAGTATTAATTGGTACCCTCATGACTCTCCAGAGAATCCAAACTCTCATGTACATATGCCTTACATGATATGCAATCACAGGGTTCTATCCCAAAGAAACTCAAAAGTTCTCTTCAAAGATGATGGGAATCCAGAGAGTAAATTTCCATTTATGATTTCCTTAGGCAACCTCAATTTCTATTAGAATGGATGTGAGGTGATGCTAATGTCTTGACTGTAGACCCCTCTATGGACAAGTACAAAATGTCTAGCTGTGTCTCATCACCTCTAGTGTGAACCAAAAAATCATTTGATACCACGGTTTTCACCAAGAGCCAAAATATCAGCTGATTCTGGTAAAAAAATAAACACCTTAAAAGGTAAATTACCATAATATCAAAATAACTACACATCTTAAAAGGCAAATTACCATAAATTGAGTTCATATTAGAGGGGAATAATATTATTTAAAATTATGCATTGTATCATTAGCTGGAAAGAGCATGTGGAATGTATTAGTTCCCAATGGAGTAGGAAAGAAGATGACATCAGAGAAGTAACTTCTGACAGGTCAGACTAGAAGAAAAAGTCCAGTATTTGAAGCAAAATTTGGGAAAGTGACATCCAGATGGAGCTGTATTATGAAACTCTAATTCTAATGTGGAATCCTCAATGCCTTTCTTTCAAACAGAAAGGAATTGAAAGCATATTTACCTAAAAAATTAAATTAAGATAAAATAAGTTAAGTCATCTAATTTAAAATTGTTTTCCTAGAACTGGACTGTTCATTCTTCTAGGACTTTAGCAACACTGCGTCCAAGGAACAGATGTGGAAGAGGCACAATAGAACTAGATGACTGCATTTTTCTCAAGTTCATGAAACATTTATACGCTGAAGATACCAAAATATAAAAGATACTATTTCAATTTCATTCCATCATCCTCCATGAACTCTAACACAAACATCACCATAGCCGAGTGTATCCCTGATTTATCTCTATAGAACTAATTCTATTTCCATTTTGTCTGACCCTCTATAAAAAGGAGTTGCTCCACCTATTTTTTTTTAATAAAACACAATCTAAGTATATTTAATCTTCCCAAGCTACTGAGAACACCATTGGTTCTGGAAGTTATTAGTTGTTTCTCAACAAAAATCAGTTTACTTTTACTGTATTTTTGAAGAAAAGCAGATGGCCTGAACAGTGATGCCTGATCTAGTCAGTAGAGATTGAGATTTAAGGGGAAATGGTGAATGGTGAGAAATAAATAAGGTTTCTTGGCTTGGTGTGTGTGTGTGTGTGTGTGTGTGTGTCTGTGTCTGTGTGTTTAGCACCTTAAGACTGAAGACAAAGTTTCTAATGAAATGTTCAGTTGTTTCTTTTTCATTGGTCACAAATATTTCTTTTTTGCAGTAAAATTCATAAAAGGAAAATTATTACATCAGAACCTCTTACTTGCCTCAGAATGCCAGTGTCCTTTTCCTCTCAAAGAAGTATAAGCCTTCTTTATAAAACTTGAGAGGTTTTGTGTTTGTAGGCCAAGACTGAAAAACTAAGAATTTTTCCTTTGTGCTCCTCTTCCCATGATAACCAGTTAAATTCACTGACTTGTCCACTGTACCAGAAAACCTAGCAAAAATTTACCACTAACCTGACATTATGTTCTAAGTTAAACTATGTAACTTATCATTTCTTCAATACAAAGTTCCTGAAAGAAAAAAAATGCAGAAATGTTTTCAAACCAGCACTAATGAGTCTAAGAGGTTATTCTACTTCAAGGAGCAAATAGTAAGCATGTAACTGCTATTTAAGGTAATTGAAAGTGTTAAATCTCTATAAATAAATTGTATTTGCTATGAGAACCACCCATATTTTTTAAGAATTCCACAATGAAAAGATCTAAAGCTAATTAATATCAAAGATTTAATTAAAGGAATTCATGGTTACAAATTGTCTGGTAAAATTCCAAAGGCATACCTCTTTCTAAGTCAAATCCATCATTTTATTCAAAGTTTAACATTGAGAAGAAAGAAAGTGTAGTGGAGTCAGGAAAATATGAGTATGAATAATGTGCCCACATCATACACCAGTTTCTGCTTTCTGGAGTCAATTTGAGAAAAATCTCCCGGGAGTGAAGAAACCAGCAGCCTTTGGAAAATGAAGAGACTTCTGCAAAGTCTGGGAAAAGATAGTCACTCCCTCCACTCTATCCAAACAGTCCTGGGAGCTGCCTTGTAAATCCCTGTGAGTAAAGCAACTCCTCTCATTCCAAATGTAACCTAGAGCAATGCAGCATGGAAAATAAGTATCAAATTTTTAATAGATTTTTATGACTACGTATTTTCAGAAAATAAACTCTGAAACAGACAGGGACGGTGCACAGGCATGAGGTAGCACTGAGGACATGGAATGGATTCTGTCTTACACATTGGGAAAAAAATGTATGTGGTAGGGATGTGAAACAGGAAGGCAGTGATGTTTTTAGTTGCATGGTCATTAGAAAGTCTTCAATGGAAAGAAGTGCTAGTTTTTCTACTTTCATTGGTTCTTAACAGTAGTGAACCTACAAAATTTGATAATAAAGCATTTGAAGGAAGGTAATGACAACATCAGATTTGTATCACGGTGGCAATAGAAGAGGGCTACATCCATGTGGGTTGGAAATGGTCATAAGAGAGGCAAGCAGACAAATATATACACTACGGTGGTAATCCAGAGATAGGTAATGAATGCCTGTTCTGAGAAATTTGTAGTAGACATGGAAAAGAGGCATATATGAAAACTATTAAGAGGTAAAATGGTAAAAATTAGTGACTGATTAGAATTTTGCTTTAATGACCAGGTAGGATAATGTCGCCACTAAGTGATATAAGGAATACTTAAGGAAGATGATCCAGTCTAGGAGAGAAGAAAATGAGTTAATTTTTGGCTATGCTGAATTTGAAGTGATTATGAGTTTATCAGTATGAAGTTAAACATATAGCCATAAAGTTAATGCTCAAGGTCAGGGTTGAAGAGAGAGATTTGAGAATTACCACCATTTAGCTGTCAAACAAAACCCTGAATGTGAGCGTGATTCCTAGATGATCTAGGAAGAAAATATCTAGAAAGAACCAGTGAACTAAATCATCTGATAAAATAAAATGCTAAGGGGGAAAGGAGGCGGAGTCCACTGAAGAAGCTAAGAGAGAAAGGTGGAGGGAAAACCTCCTGTCTTTCAGAATAGTTGGAACAGTCAACAGTATCAAATAAAAGAGAAAGGTCTGATAAGATAAATGAAAATAACCCACTGAAACATCACACACTTCAGTCCTCATCACACTAGATGGGCTTAAGTGGGACAGAAGGGGACAAAAAGTCAGAGTGCAGTGGGATTAATGAGACACAAAATTGTACTGTTCCTTTAAAGCAGCTGTATTAAAATAAGAGAAGCTGAGAGTCCAAAACAGGCCTTGGGAGAGAAATGAACTTGTTTACAGGCTAAGGGGGAAATGCTCATAGAAAGGAAGTGGATGAAGTTATGGGAGAGAAGATGATTGATGAAGCAAGTTCCCCAAGGAGATGGAGGACAAATGATACAGAAGGAAAACAAATCCAGAAGTGTCTTCAAGACAATTTCAAAGATTTGGTGAAAGTCAAAAATATACTACAGAAGTTTGTATATGTGTGACAAATTTCTGTGTCTCATTTAAGTGCTCTATAATTACCTTCAGGTAAGTTCCCAAATGAACTCCCATTAGACTGACAACATTTCAGATGAAGAACAAAGAATTAGTAAGGTTAAAGGACTCTCTGCAGGTTGTAAAACCACCAAATAACAGAGCATACACTAGAGCTTGGGTGTTCTCTGAAATGATGGTTGATCTCACAAGGGCTTCCTTTTCTTACTCTCTTGAGAGCTCATTTTTGTTACTAAAGTAGAAAGACCACAACAAGCTATGATGCTTACATTGCAAGCAACATTTCCACCAAGAATATAGTTTGGTGAACTTATAGTTGTCATGTAACAGAGGCCCCAAAAAGGGAAAGGAAAAAAAAAAGAACTGGGAGACTATCTTTCCTCCACTAGGTCAAAACTTAAATAAATAAGTAAATAAATAAACAAACAAACAAATAAATAAATTCTTAACTAGAGCATTATACCAAAAAACAATAGAAACAATGTCCCATTAATTTATTTATATTGTTAACATTGATTGTCTGCTTTCATAACAGCTATTTGGGCAAGGAAATCTTGCTTTGTAACACTCTTGCTTTAAAGAATATATTCAATACTATATGGAACCACCTTCTTTTGAAGGTGCAGTTTTAAAGGTATCAATAAAATAAATACATTAAGGCAGCCAATATGGTCATAATTTGCAAGATAAAGTGCCCCCCATGATTTGTTTGAAAATCAAAGAGCAGATTATTTTTGAGTACAGAAAATTGCAAGTCATCAATTTTACATGAAATTTAAATGAAATACACATGAAATGTATGTAGAAATTCAAAATAAAATGGAATAGTTTTTTTTTTCCATTCCACTTAATATAAACTTGTACAATTGCCAAAATTTATGACACATATATAAATTAATAAGTAACAATTTACTCTTTTCCTCCAACTACTAGATATCTTCAAACTTTTTAAATGTTATAATTTCAAAGCAAAAACACTAATTCATTTGTAAACATTTTGTGACTGTCATAAAAGGCCAAGTAATTATGTATGAATTATCCCTCAAGTAAAAGCAAACTGCTTGATTAAAACAGATTTCATTCTGTGGCCCTGGATTAGCATGACTATAATCAAGTCTCAGTTCCTCAAAGTTTTCTCTTTCTGTTTTTGCTTCACACTCTTCATTATAAGCATTTCTAGCCACAATGAATTTCAGGTCTGCAGTAACAATGCTAAAAGTGTAAAGAATAAAAAATAAAAGCAGGAAAATGAAAAATATATATTTACTTGAAATCTGTTTTAATAATGTGTCCTTTAAATTCTAAAATGACCCACCTTAGCCACCATGAGGAGGATAGAATCTTGAGCTATCTTTTCAGTAATGATGGTGAATTTGTAATGGTTTATCTACTAATTTTAATTAGGCATCCAAATAAGTGAAAAGAATAATTAGAATAGCAAGTTCTTACCAAAGTCACAGTGTGTAGACTCAGAACAAGAAGCCAACTGGTCCACATCAAGATCAAAAGTGTTAAGCAGAGAGTTGATACAATAGTTCACCAGTGTGAATCAGAATCACTCAGAGACCTTCCTAAATCCCACCCAAACTTACTAAAATAGGATATTTAGAAAGGAGGGAAGTCTAAAATCTATACTGGTAAAAAGTACTTTGGGTGATGTTTTTATGCCTCCAGCTCAACAATGATCTGCATATTACTCACCAAATAACCAAAAGCCATGGCCAAAAGTACACTCTGTTAGTATAAAGATTTCATTATATCGATAAGTCTATCAACCTACATATATATATTTAAAGCTATCCTTCAAAACAAAAGCATCATTTTAGTTTGGATAAAAATTATAGGTACTTTTTAAATTTATCTTAAGAGTGTAAGAAAGCAACCACATACTTAAGCGGCATACAGTATTCTTAGCTTCATAGTCTACTCAGAAGTAAGCAACAACCAGAATGGATCTCATCACTGAACTGTCAATATATTCTGTCCACTTTAACCAGAATATCTATTCTACTGAAAATGGCTAACTCATGCTCATTGAAGTCAGAATTGTAGCCCCCTCTTCATACCCACTCTCCCTTGTATAGCCTTCATAACAGAACTCTATTTAGTAAATTGTTAATGTCACCCACCTAAAAGATGACATTTCCTAGTTGCTCTTATAGTTTAGTGTGACCATATGACTAAATACTGGCCAACTACAAGAGCAGTAAGTTGAAATGGTATGAAGACTTACTAGGCTCCAATAAAAAAATAAAAGAAAGAAAGAAAACTTTTGTTTCCCATCTTCTATCCAAATGCCTGGAAAGCACATGTAATGGCTGGAGCTCCAGCAGCCATGTGGGAGTATAACATCAATGACTATAGTCTAGGAGTAAGAGAATAGGTTTAGAAATAAATTGAGTCTCTGATGACTTTGTAAAGTCAATACAGCAGACTTTTTACTACCTAGGAGCCTTTTTTATAAAAGATAAAATGCACCTCTTTTGTGTAAACTCCCACATTCTGCTGTATGTAACTGAACCTAGATTAAAACACACATTTAGAAATGTACCCCTCTTATGAACCAAAGTATCTTTCTTAATAGTAACGAGTTGAAACAAGTGAACAAGTATCTTAAACTATGTATTCACATTACCTATATCCTTTAAAAGTATTCCATTCAAGTACTGCTGAGTTTTAAACATCTGTTTTTCCATATTTGTATTTTAATGAGATAAATAGCAGATATAACACAATGAAAATGCAGGAGACCATGATATAGAAAAGATTATGAGTTCCTCAACTCTTAGTAATCAGAAGTTGACTTTAGTCTAGGATATCAGTGTAAAGTGACAAGAGGGTTGTACATTGATAATCCATGAGCTATATTTGGCACTTAGATATTTATATTTGGCTTATGCGATACTTTCTGAAAATTTTAGTTTTGAATGATTTAAAGACAGCATGCATCTTCAGTTCTCCACAGGTCCATCATTCCTGTTGCTGTACAAATATTTACTTGTTTCCCTTTTATGTTATCTTTCTGGCCTCTGAGAAGGACTGATATTTACAATCTCTGGAAATGGTACATTGCTACACCTTCCATTTTTCCATTGGTCCTCTGTTGTTGACATCAGTGAATCGAATGAAATATTATTTTCTAAGATTAAGTATGTCCACTTATATATCTCACTGGGTGCTAAATCTTTTTAGGAGTATAAAAATTATCATAAATACAGGTATTTTCTCAAATAAAAAAATTATTAAACTTTCCAAAGCACTCCCCACCACAAACACACACCCAAACACACTCATGGAAAGCTGATGCTATCATCTTAACTCTTACTTTTGTAACTTAGTATTTTCAAGAGAAGTTAACCCAATTCTCTTTCTCCTTTCAGTTCTTTAAAAATTCAAATCATTTCTTAAAATTTAATGAGAAAAGAAATAATTTTGACCTAAAAGGCTTAAACTTTAATTAATTTAACTCACTTTTGTTAGTATTTCTATCAGGCAAACACTATGTTTACATTTTATATTTCCAAAATAAATAACCATAGCCAAATTGAGGATAAATATATTATATCTTGAAAATTTGAAAAGAAAAAAAAGTTTGTAAAAATGTGCTCACATATGATAGCATGTCTCTACATGTGCAAGAGGACATATTTATACACAAAGTAAATGCCATGTTATTTGACTTAGATACAGCTAAAAGTGAAAAAAAGTTACATGTTTTGTATGAATGCCTGAGACTTTTCTAGTTTAAAGCTTTTACTAAGTTCAGTTTTCCCAAAACTTAATATCTGGTGTTTCAAAATTCTGATACTTTTCACGAGTTTCTGACAAGCCTGAACAGGGAAAATAAACCACTGCCAAGTAGTCATACAATACCTCTTAAGCTAAAAAATATATAAGTATAAGTAACATAACTCTGAATATACTTTCTGGAATGCTTCTCTGTATTCCCTTTAATTGAGGTCATGATTAAATGATTTTGCTGTTGAATTTTTAGCACATATATTCTCCTCAATTAAGTAATAAAAGTGAGTAATCTACATTTTTATACTATGTATGCATGCAATTGCTCATTTTTATAAACCTAATGTTTAGGATTCTGATTTTTATGTTGCTTGGTTGTATTAGTGGAAGAGGATCTAGTATGGAGTTGAGGACTCTTTGCACCAGGCATCATACTCTTATCATTTTTGTAGATTAATATTAAGGAAAATTAAACATTGCTCTTTTTTCAGAAAGACCTACAGAGTAATTATAAGTATTTGGTAAAGTTGTTTAACATATTGTCTATTCCATATATACTGGAAACATTTACTCATTTAGTCATATGTTCACTTATTTCTATACTCTCTTAAAGAGAATTATTTATTTAAAAATAGATTAATAAGAAAAGTTGTATTAACTGTGCTTTTAAGTGTCTTGGTCAGGGGAAGCCAATTGTTCTTTTTATAATCGGATTTTCTATTTCTACTATAACTTTTTTGTATTTTTAACTCCTTTCCTGGGTTTTACTTCCTATTCAATTTTCTTCTCAATGTTTCCAAACAATACATGCTTTTTACACAACTACAAGGAAACTCAAAATTTTTACCTGTTATAAATTGTCTTGTTTTTTAAAACATTAAAAATAACATTAAAATGTTCCATGATTTTAGAAAGTGCCCCCTCTATGGGACTCTGGATAGATTGTTGGTTATTCATCCCAGATTCTTATTTTCACTTTTAATTATTTTTTATTTAGAACTGGTGATCTCTAGATTAACTTCATGAACTTCTTTAGAGCAAAAATACAAAGAAGCAAATATTGAAAAAATATATATACACGTAATCATGTACATAAGTGCCTATGTATGTACACATATATACAAAAATATATGTGACCAACAACAGTAACAGAAAAGTTTAGATGTGCTAAGTTTTGAAAGCATAAGCTTGATGTTAAATAATGAAAATCTAATGGTCTATTATGAAAGAAAACGTGATTGTATTTGAATTTTCAGCTCTGGGGAGTAAAGATTTAATAATCAGTGGAACCAGTTTGAATATTTACTCATAGTACGTACTAGCCATACACTTTTTTCTTAACCATACCACAAAATCCAACCCTAACACACACACTTGCATAGGAGAAAAAAAATTGGTTACTTGTCAAACAATATTTGTCTTAAATTCATAAAAGTAAAAAAAAAACTTATGTCTAAAGGATAATACCCATACAAATGTTCCATGATAAATAAGTTATATGTAAGGCATGCAGATTTCCTGCCTTTCCCCAACCAACAGGGAACCACCACTGTCCTGACAATACAGTCAGCAGGGTGGGAAAATACCAGTTTAAGAAATCTGGCTTCTATCACCCTCTGTCATGGAGAAATAAATGAGACGTACTCAGCAAGCAAAAGTGACTTCAGGATCAAAACTGAAAATGGCAAAGTGAAAGTCTATAAAGAGAAAAGAATAAGGAGCCAAAGACAAAGAAAAATCAGTTATTAGAGTGGCTGCAGAGATTTTTCTAAACAAAGAATTTTATGAAGCAGCTGAAGTTCCGTACAAAAAAGACTCCACCCTATCCAGCTTCTACTGAGACTTTTCCTTGCTCTAAAACTCTAGCCCACAGAACAGAACTCCTCTAACTAAAAATGTTTTTTACTGTTCTAAGCATTTATCTTTACTTTTAAACTCCGGCTTTTCAAATTAAACTAAAAAGAATTATCATAGACCTTCCCAGAAACATTCATTAATGAACTCTTTCCAATGGCAAATAATAAGCTTTGTATTTGCAAACATCTCGATTGTCTTTTGACCATTTCCCAGGTGCAAATCTGTCAGCCTCTTTTTCAGCTTCAAAACATAACCGCTTCACGCTTTTCCCAAGACTTAACATTCCACCTATTTCCCAAACTATGCAATAAACATCACAAGCAAAATAAACAGCAAACTCACCATCTTCGCCTTCTTCCTGGGCTTTTATTGAGACAAATTGCCCTAATAAAACAGTAAGAATGAGGAGAGGTCTTGCTTTCACCCAGTTTGCCATTATGTCTAAATATTAGACATGTGGATCCTCTGGGAGTGAAAAGTAGATTCTAAGGTTATTGTAGCACCATGAAGTCAGCTGCGGGCTCTTCTTTCAGCACCAGCCCGAGGGCAGCCTCTGCGAGCCCCCTTTTTCAGCACCAGCTCCAGCACAGTCTGCGAAAACTTTTTTCAAGCGATGCAGCTTTAAATAGGAAGAATGCTGCCTCCACTTCTTTTCCTGCCCCTTTTCAGCTTGTTCAGGCTCATAACCATCCAGTGTCTGCCAAGCAACAGTCTGATTGATGGTAAACAACCAAATCAGAACACGAGCCTCTTTGCCTTGAACTGTCCCTGTTTCATTTATGTTTTAAACATAAATGAGACTTAATTACAGAAACAATGTTTATTTCTTTCCTTTTTAAAAAAAAAAAAAAAGTCTGTTAGAAGAAAAGAGTCCTATTTTCCCTTCAATAGCCCTTCCCCCAGACACACACTCAACTTTTTCCCTATAAGCTAAAAAAGACATTAGGGAGGAAATACAGCCTTTTAGCCTAGTTTTTGGCATCTAGAGAATTCAGAACTCTCTTGTCAAACTTTGAAGGGATGGATTTTAACCCTTTCTTTTAACTAAAGAAATATTCCTTTTCCTTTCCTAGCTTCTGTATCTTTTCCCAGACTCTAGAAGGAAACTATTAAAACTGTACATTTTAGATAAATAAATTTGTGATATATCATAATTTGAATTAAGAATATAGACACTATCACTTCATATCTCTAGCTTGGGAGTCCACAACTGATGGTCCCTCTTGCCCATAGTTTTATTACATAGAAAATAAAAAAGCTAGTGTAGAGGAATGGGAAGTATACTGCATTAGGATGCAGGAAATTCAAACATCAGCTCTGCCATGCACCAATTTTTAAACACAAAGTCCCTTATTTCTACATACTCCAATTTTTGTGTTTAAGCAAAGGACTTTGCCTAACTAGTGTACAGGGTCTAGTGACACTTAAATGAGTAATATATTATTAACTAAATCAAATTGCAAAGAGCAACATAAATGCAGATGGTGGTGTTATTATCCCTAAGCCAGTTGTCTGGGGAATATGGCAGTCCCAGGTGCACGTGCCATTTAAGAACTCCAGCTATGAACTTTTGTGCCACACTCATATTTGCCAAGATATGAATAACCTCAGAATGTTCTATGTAATATAATAATTTGCTACCTGAGTCTACCTAGGGTCAGAAAGGTTGTTCTTTACAGTGCAGGTGGGCCAGCTGTTCATAATTACTCAGCGTTGACCCGGTACCCTGCAATGTGCTAAGCACTGGAGGGAGAGGATAGTACAAAATAAGTGAGAGTTGTGTCTATAACCTTCAGGTAGCTGTCTGTGGTCTATTAGAAAATCAGTTTATATGAAACAAGGAACACAAGTGGAGCACACAAATATGTTTTTGATGCATTAAGCCCAGTAAAATTAGTGCATCAAAAATATATTTGTACTGGGCATTAGGCCCAGTAGAAATTGGCTTATAGGATGGGATTAGGTAAGAAATGCATTATCACCCTTCTTAATAGAGGAAATGAATTTTTGAATTTTAGGTTTGGTGTTAGAAAATCTTGGAGAAGTATTCTAGAAGAGTCAACTTCCGAAGGTGCTCTGATATTGTACTCTTCAGTTTAACTTTTCACTTAGACATTTCTCATTTCAATTACTTGTTCCACCACAACACTCTTCCTTAGAGGTGCCCTGCTCCCACTTAAAAGAATAGGCTTCATAAAAACCAAAAATAACCTTTCTGCTAATTATTTCTAGAATATCTGAGAAATTCCAAGACTTGAATAAATATTCAAGTGAATAACTTTGTTAATACTCAAAGTGAATTAACAGGAGAATACATGTTGGGGGTGGCATGGGGCCATTTATTCTCTGGATTTGTCAATTCTATTCTAAGAGATCATTTTTAAAAACCAGCACTCCAATATCAAAGGGTTGGCAAAATTTTCAGGTACATTCTGTGGAAACTTCCAAGGAATATAGAGACAAATCACATTCATGGAGAATCTACAACACTCTGGAAATATTACAGATGCTGAGGGTACAAAGATTGATAAAGTTCACAAGACTTGCAGTGGAGTCAGTGTACATAACATACAGTGCTTGTTCAAACCAGTATTTTAGTATCTGTTATTAAGACAGTTATTATAAGCTTATTAATATAGCTCTTTAAGTTTAACTGTAACAAAGCTTTTATAAGAAAGATTAAAAACACAATGTAACTTCTCACAGTTCCCTCCAGGTTCACTCTCCTCTCTCCATCATACCAAATGCTCACGGCATGATTGAAGCACAGCAAGTATCTGTGGGGAATGAATAAATTTCCATTCTCTCTTTTCCTTTCAAGATTCACAACTTGGACTTTTCCTCTAAGTTTGGCTTTAATATTATTACAATTTTGAAGTAGAGTAAACATACATAGGTGTAGACTGTAGTGTCTGTTTAACAGATGTGGTTGGGTTCAGAATAGAGCACTCAACCATTTAGTATTTGAAGAACTGATTCTAGGGCTCTGTTGAGTAGGGAGGTCAGAAATCTGTCACAATTTCAAAGACATCCATCCCAACAGAGCATTATGTATTTAATGGATGAATTTTAACCAATTCAACTTTTCACAGCAACCCTGAAAAGTATTATTTTTCTCCATTCACAGGTAAGGAATTACACTTCAAAGATATTTACTCAAGGTTTCTATACTAAATGGTATATCTAAGATTCTCCATCAGAGATGTTTGTCTGAGAGGTGAGTAAATGCTCAGAAATATCTGATACCAGCACTCCTTGTCTCAGGAGAAAAGACATCTCAGCAACTTCAGGGTTGATACCCCTCCGTACCAACTATCCTGCCCCCTCCCATTTACTTCAAAACATTACTTTGTCAGTGTACTCCTCTTTTTCCTCAAAAAAGAACAAAAACAAAGATTTCCCTTAACTCCACACTTAATCTTGTGTGTGTGTGTGTCTGTGTTTCCCCCCCCCACTCCTTCACCCCTCAGCCATAGTTGACCCTCTGCATCAGGACACCATCACCATCACCAAGCCCTACTGATACTACTGCAGGGAACAGTATTACCCATTATCCATGAACCCAAAGCTCATTCTTCTTTCCTCATTACAGTGTTTGTTATTCCAACTACTCTCTTCTTATGGAAACTCTTTTCTCCTATGTCCTCCTACTCCTATATTTTTCTCCTACACTTTCTTCTTTTCTGCTCGTTTTATTTGCTAATTCTTCTCAAAGAGTTATTTTGCTTGCAGTATTGTGTTATCATTTTTTCCTCATTGCCTAACATATTGGACTTTATTAACTACTTAGATTTCTCAACAATTACTTCCACTAACCTGCTAACGATTTCCAGTCAAGGCTTCCCTCCTGAGCTGCAGACCTACATGTCAAATGCCTGCATGAATACCCCCATCTAGACAAGTCCATGATACTCAAGAGTCCAAAAATGAAACCATTATGTCACATTGCTCTTTTTAATCAAAGTGACATTGGTTTATAACAGGTGTTTCAGGCTTACAACTTATAATCAACATATTATATTATGTTACATTATGTTCACCACCAGAAGTCTAGTTCTATCCATCACCATAAAACTGACCGACTTACCTAATAACATACTCTTTTTCTCCCTTCCCTTTCGGTAACCACTATTTTGTTCTTATAATCTAAGTTTGCTTTTATTTTCTCTTGTTTGTTCTTTTGTTTTTTTCCTTTTTCTACCACATGGTAAAGTTGTATGGTATTTATCTTTGCCTTATGATTTTTTTCATTTAGCCCTCTAGGCCCATCCATGTTACTGCAGATGGTGGTATTTCATATTTTTTATAGCTGAGTAGTAGTCCATTGTGTATATACATCACACTTATGCACTCATCTAGCTATAGCACTTAGGTTGTTTCCAATTATTGCTTATTGTGACTAATGCTGTGATGATGACGGAAGTTCAGATATCTCTTTCAAATAGTATTTTATAGTTCTTACAATGAATAATGGAAGTGGGATAGCTGAATCATATCACATTTTTTGTACCAATTAAAACTACCACCATTTTCCTCATCTCAAAGATCAGAAACACAGGGAGACACTCTTCCTTCTCTCTCAACTCACATCCAATTGATTGCCAAATCTTTCTGAATTTGTTATGCTTTTTTCAAATACTTCCTATTTTGTTAAAAAAAGACTTAACTCCCAAGTACATAAAAGATCTAGCAATGTATTTTAAAAAGAATAAGAAAAAGATGAATAAGAAAAGTAGGAAGAAAAAGAGAAGGAGGAGAAAGTAATAAAACAGAAGAGAAAGAGCAGCAGCAGCACCACCAGTTTCTTGGTTTCCACCTCCTTTTGCTTTTCTTTCTTGGCTTCAGTCACTGAAAGCATAGATTTTCTCAGAAACATAAGAAGTAGTTTCACACCTTAGAATATTGCTCAAACTCTGACTTTTGTGTGAAATAACTACCTCTCTGGTCTAATTCATTGCCTCATTCAACAAATATTTGTTGAGTGTCTATATTTGCCAGATTCTTCTAAAAGAATTAAATATACAGCTAAGCCCAACACAGAGATGGTCTTCGATGCTATGAAGTTTATAACCTTAAGTCAAGAAACAATCATAAATAAGCAAATGAGAAAATATGAGATAATTTCAGATAGTAATAGGCCATGGAGGAATTAAATTGTGGTTTTTAAAAAAAAAAAAAAAAGAAGAGTAAGCTCAAGGAAATGGGCAATTACAACCAAAACCACACAAACAAACAACAAACAAAAAAGAAAAAACTCAACAAGACCAAAAGGTCAAAGATAAACCAAAGGGACCAAGGGGGGTTGGGGAAGGAGGGGAGAACAAAGATGGGGATGAGGACAGAAAGAGCACAAGGGACTGAGGCGATGGTGCATGGGTGGAATGGTGGTGGGAACTTCCTGGGGAAAACAATGATGTCAAATATAATTAAATAAATCTTTAAAAAAAAAAAAAGAACTTCCTCCACAAAAAAAATAAAAAAAAATCTGCTTTATAATCTGCTTTTTTATATGATAAGACAAACATCTTAAAAAAAAATGTGTTGTTTTAGAATTTATCATGAGTTGGTGGTGTGAAAGGGTTGCTGCACATAGAACTATTAAGATAGACCAAAATTTGAAAAGGGTTTATCTCTGCAGATTTGATGTGGAGTTGCGGAATGCATTATAAGCATAGAGAACAGCAACTATGGGTAACCTAGGCTGGTATATTCATTTTCTATAGTTACCATAAAAATTACCACAAACTTAGTGGCTTAGAACAGTCCAAATGCTTTGTCTTGCAGGTTTATAGATCAGAAGTCTAGGTTTCATTGGGCTAAAAGCAAAGTGTAAACAGGTCCAAGTTCTTTTTCACAAGTTCTAGGAAAGAATCCATTTCCTTGCCTTTTTAAACACCTGAAGGTCATCTCCCATACTTTCACCATCTCTTCTTCATCTTCAAAACCAGCAAAAAAGCAACACTCTGGCATACTTTTCGATTGTATCTCATTTTGGGCTACAGCCAGGAAAGGTTCTCTGCTTTTAAGAACACATGTAACTATACTGGTTCTATCTAGATAATCTAGGATAATTTCCCCCAAACTTAAAATCCATCATCATATCTGTAAAGATCATTTTTATATGTATGGGTCACATATCCACAGGTTCTGGAAATTAAGACATGGACACCTTTGGGAGGCCATTGCCTTCCTACCAAAGATAAGAATAAGCTTTTAAGTATGCAGGATTATAAGGAAAGCCAGATTAAATTTTGGCAATGATCATTAAAATCTTGCAGGTTATAGGGAAATTTGGATTCTTTTCTTTTTTAAAAAAATGTCATTAATGCATACAAGAGCTGGGGTACAGGCCAGAGTTGTGGGGGGTGAGAGGATTCACCAGAGACAGAGTGGGCAAAGAACAGGCAGATCAACTGAAATACACTGCTGAGGGGAGCAGCCTGCGAGGCAGGAGAGGTCTGCTGCACCATGTGGATCCCCTCCCAGGCCTGGGATGAAACTCACACTACAGTGGCTGCGGAAGCCTGACAGTCAGCACCCAAACCCTTGAACCACCAGGGAAAACTTGGAAATTTGGATTATTTTCTAAATGCAATGAGAATCCAGTGAAGAACTTTTAAGCAGAAGAATTATGTGCTCTGATTTACTGATTTTCAAAAAATCTGAATGACCCATGAGAAATATAGTAAGACAAAGAGGGAAACAAGGATACCAATTAGAAAGCACAAAAAATACATATGTTTATTTTTATTTGGACATGTATATTATAGCGCAAGTCATATTTTAAGAAAAGTTTGCAATTTTGTATTATAAAGTGTTGTCTAATCTCCTCAAGGTAATACACAGTCACATTTATAAGCAATGGAAAGTCCTGTGAACCAACATCCTACTGATTGTTTGGGATCATGTAGCACTCTACTGTCTGCTTACTGACTGAGAGCATACATACTCTGAGACTGCAATAAACCCATGACATAATATGAGCTGGATGATCATTCCTGTTTCCCCAGGATTTAGAGGACTGACTTTTCAAAAGTTACACAACGCAAACTGATCTCAAATATATGTTCCCAAGTCCTAGCATTCTCTCTATATATTATCTCATGAAACTTAAACTGTACTTTATATTTCACTAACTAGGAAAGTAGCATCAAAAGAGTCTTCAGACTGGAGATCTAAAGCACAGCTTAATGACTATAGTTAATATTTTGTTTACTTGAAAATTTCTGAGAGTAGGTCTTGAATGTTCTCACCACATATTTTAAAAAAAGTATGTGAGGTGATAGATATGTTAATTTACTTGACTGTAGTATCATCATCACATTGTATACCTTAAATATATATAATTTTGTTGATTATTCCTCAATAAAGCTGGGAAAAGCTATAATAATAAGAAGAATTATGTCTTTATACCTGTAGTGATTATGAGTACAGACTGGAACCAGACAGAGTGCAAATCTTTCCCCCTCCACTTACCAACTGGGTGACCGTGGAAAATTGGATGTTTTCTCTGCAGCTCAGTTCCCTTATCTGCAAAACTAGACTAATAATTTTATATAACTCACTGAGTTGTTATGAGGATTAAATGAGTTGATATTTATGAAAGCTTGTAGATAATGTCTGGCATAAAAGTAATACATGTACTGATTAAATGAATAAAAGTAACTGTTAGTGCTCCTTTTGGATGCTGTCCAAATATGGACTTTGTCATCAGTTTAAAATTTAACTATTAAAATTTACTTAAAGATCAAAACCCAAACTAACTAGAATGAAATTCAATAATCTATTATAGTATGCTCCACTTATACCTTCATTCTGTTTCTTTTCTTTCATATTTTATTTATATAATATCAATAAAGCAACTTTCAGCATTTTGTGTTTCTTAAGTTTTGACTAAGGCAACCACCATCAATACCTAAGAAATATCTCCTTTGCCCCCCAAATTCTCCATTTGAAGTTAATCTTCTCCTCTAACCACCACTCCTGGTAACACTGATCAATTTTTGTTCCTATAACTTTGCCTTCAGAATACTATATAACCAGAATCACACAGTAAGTAGCCTCTTGTGTCTGATTCTCATATTCATCCATGCTACTACAAATGTCAACAGTTCATTCCTTTTTATAAACTTCCACATTTACACTTTTAAAATTTTATTCTCTCATTTTTAACCTTTAATCCATTATTTATATATTAAGCCTAACTGTCTCAAAACACAGATGATTGTTTGTATTGGAATAGATAATTTTCTGTTGCTAAAAATGAGTATTCATGAGTCAGTGCTCCCCCTGAGGAAAACATTTTAGATGGCAGGACTAGGTACAGGCTACAAAGGAGAAATTGTCTAGTAACTCACTGACACCAAGGCCATTTAGACCAAATGAGCTTGCTATGCTCCATATACTGCTTTTAAAAAATTAAAGGCCAAAGAGTCTCAAGTTGTTTCTCAGCAATATAAAGAGTCATTCAATTCATCACACTCTAAGTTCTTACATTGTTAAATTGACAATTACATGGCAGTCAGAAGTCTGGGAACTGTGTCTTTGGTGTGGAGAGAGGCAGTAGGAGCAGAGAAAACAGGCTATACATTTTATCTTATTTTATTGATGCAACACTGATTTATAACACTGTATATGATTCAGAGGCATAGGTTCACACCTCTTCAGAAATATGTCGCACACAATACACACAAGGGCATACCCTTCAGATCTTTAGTAAATTCAGTTTTGTTTCACAGACCTATGGATTTTCTACTTCTGAGAAGAAATACAAGTAGTTTTTGTTAATTGGCTCTTAAGAAAGCATAGCATTTTATATAAACCTGCCGTTTTAAGTGGGATATATACTTCATTTTGTTTTACATTTCACATGTTACAGCAGTTAAATAAAAATAATTACACCAATTCTCAGTATGTCAGAATTTAATACCAACTTTTAAAAACAAATTTTTAAGTAATCTCTGATTAATGAAATCTGATTTTAGTTAATTAATTAGTTAGTTAAATCTAAATAATAAAATCTTATTCCCCTCTCCCAATGTAGTTAGGTCAGATGGGAAATGGTCAGCAGTGATCGAGTTTTAGTTAATGCTAAAAAGTGGAAACTTCTCAAACTTCCAACCATCATGATTCTTTATAATATGTCACTACTTTAATAATCAATAAGAAGATAGAATTGCACTACTGACTAGAAAATATATGATGCATGTGGATTTTAATTTTTACTTAAAATTTCAAGTAATTAATGAGTGCACTTTGATATATAAAATATGAATTAAGGTAAGATCTGAACACAGTCATTAAATCTTAAATTAATATTAAAATTAATACCATGTAACCAAGTTTTCAAACATCACAGAGATCCAGGGACTCATTGATTATACTGCTTAGAAATCAGGACTATTCTGCATATTTAACTCATTTTATTCTAATTACTATTTTAGTAAAACCAGCAGATATTCATACACAAAAATATACACACATAAAGAGCTGATAAAAGAGCAATTACTTGACTTTGAGTATGTTCTTAAAGTATTGCATCCCCATAAATCTCAGTCTTTCTTGACATCCAAGGGTAGGAAAATCAAAGATTCCTATGATCACTTACAATTTTAAAAAATCATTTTTTATTCTTAATACATATAAAATACTCTCAGGTTTTAATCACCAGTTACAGAGTGTATTATTTTAGTGTTTTATTTAAGAATGTGAGTGATATCATCTCTAAAGATTTAGAGGAACATATGGATCTCATTTTCTTGTTTCAAAGAAACTTTTGCTTTCTCTGGAATAATTGTAATCATAAGATATTGTTGGATAAGTGAGATTTTATAAATGCACCTTGTCTTAACTGTCAGTATAATCTCCATTTCTATGATTTAGAAATGAGTGAAATATGGAAAATTGTTCCTGAAATATCTGAATTTTTTTTCTACAATTGTAATACATAGTTAAAACAATCAAGAGACTCTTAGAATGCTTAAAATTTCTCTCCCTGTTTACCTAACTAAAATTAAATTTATGCACATTATTTATAAGAAAAGACCCTTTATTACTTCACACCTTATAGGCAATCTCTAAGGCCCATCATTGGGCTCCAGAAGCGACAGTGAATTTACTATATTTATCCTGCATTTCTTACAATTTTTATGACACTGCTAAAACTCTCCATTCCTTCAATGATTTGGAACATGGAAATCATCAGTTAACAGAAAGAATTAAAAAGTTACTGTGCTCTGAAGTCATGAACCCCAGCCACAAAATCCTTCTTTCAAATGTGCCTTGCTCATCCTAATGTGTCATCACACCTTCTTAAAGAGGGGTTCTAGTATTAATTAGTTACATGCAATTAAAAGTGATGCACATTTGTTGGAAGATTACCTTAATGATGCAAATACATAGGATATATCCTGGCTCACCAAGAGTCTACCTGGCCTGGTGGTAACTGACACACATGCTGATGTCTGCAATCAACAAAATACTGGAATGAGTCCTGTTATAGAAGTACAGAGAGCCAACAGAAGAATGGGGTTGGATAAAAAAGACTTGGAGTCACAAACAATGTGGAAAGAGTTTATAGATGTGGTACAATGTAAACAGAGTTTCAAAGAATGGATAGAAATTTCAACAAAGATTGACTGAATAGAGTTTAGGGAAAAGAGGAAAACATTCAAGAGGTTAAACAAATTGATGGTCTAGAAGAGTTCAATCATAGATCACTCAACACTTACAAAGTTTAAAAGCATGGAGTATGTAAGTAAAACATATATTTATTAATATTTAAATAGTTATTAAATAAAATTTAATATTTTAAAAGTATAAAGCATCTACAACAACAGAGTTGGAAAAACAGGCCAGAAAATATTTAAAGTCCACTGCGGAATTCCCAACCTTAAAAATATCTTCATATTTTAATGGTTTCGTCAGTTTCAACATCGAATTTTCTCTACTACACAGTGGGATAAAATCTCACTTTATAGATAATTAACATTCAACTTCTGGGATTTAATAATGTGCAAAAATTATATAATTAGTAAGTAGATCACTTAGGACTCAAACCCAGAGTTGCCTTCACAGTCCTTCCTCTTCTTCAGAGGAAGATCTAAGCAATTCCTGGTACTCCCAACTTTCCTTTTTAGGATGACAGTGAATCTGTGAGGTTTTCCCTTCTCTAACTATATATCTCTATGAGGTCAGATTTTTTTTCACACACTTTACCATAACAATATATGGTAATGAGTTGAAATCAAATGAAAACATAAGGACCTGTGTTCTATAAAACCAGACATTAAAGAGATTTACCAAAAAAGCTACTCTTCTTGTTATTTTTTTTGTTCTAGCAGATATAATATTTTCATAAAAGTACATTATTTATGTAATACAAATGGGTATACCATTGTTAACTTAATTAAATTTTTAAGAAGTTATGAGTTTTATTTCCTAAAATGGTAAATGTAAATGATTAATACATTAATTATTAATTGAGGTCCTCAATAATTACAGAAATGCAAAGAACTCCTGAAAACAAACCAAAAATTTGAGAAACACTGGTCTACACTGTGGCCTAAGCATGTCCGTTTCTCATCTACATATTTTATAAAGTATTTAATTTCCAAGCCTACAGAAGTATCAGATGCTTTCCTCCCCTCACCCGTAGAAAGAGATGATTCCAAAAAATTCACCATTAACTCTTTATGTAATCATTGTTACATTTGTCTCTCTTCAAAAATTTTTCCGAGCTATGTTTTACATTCAAACTCTTGCTTGATGTACTGCTTTTTTTTTCTTTGCAATTAACTCTGTAAGATAAGGATATAATGCATGTTTCCAAAATTCTATTAACAGTTCTTTTAACCACTGCTTATATGTCCAAACTATAACTTATTTAGCAATGTCCCTATGGCTAGACACTTCAACTATTCTCAATTTACAACATTATAACTAAAGGAAGCTGGAGAGAGTTCCAGGAAAGAGTCTCTAGTCTCTGGTGTTTGATAAAGAACCTGGGAGTATGCATGTGTTTTCTTGTGACAAGGAAAGGATATGTTAAAGCTGTTGAATTGACTTTAAAAGAATGCTAATTTAGGCTTATCAATTTTATTTTAAACATTATTTATAATTAATGTTTAAGCTGAGACCTAAATGACAAAAATAGCTAGCCAAGAGAATTTTTAAAGTAAAATTCCAGCAAAAGTTCATACAAATACCTTAACACAGAATTTGTTTTATATATTTAAGATATTTAAGAAGAAGTTCACTGTAAACATCACTGTCAGCCTTGTCAATCAGCCATGGATGCTGAAAATTGAGAAAACATGGAGCTTGGAGGCATGCGTAAGAAAATAAATACAAATCAAGGCTTTAGACCCTTCCAGCTTGTTTCTTTGCTACGTTCCTTTCCTTCTTTTTTCCTTTTTTCCTTTTTTTCCTTTTTTTTCAGAAAATTTTCAGCTTTGTTGAGTGCCAGCATGGAAACCAACAGAGAAATTGAAAAATGACTGGTATGGCCAGATGCTTCCAATTACTACTTTTCTCTTACATAGCAGAAATTTCTCATAGGTCTTTGGTGTTTTGTTTTGTTTTTCATTAAGTTACCTTCACCTTTAAAAAACTATATATTTAGGTCTAGGACTCTGTCACTCTTAAAGGGGAATTCATCACATCACAAAGCTGTAGAATGACTAATAAAAAAAACAGAATTCTAAAAAATTCAGTTGATAAAGGCTCTTTAATAAGAAGTCCAACTTTTGTACAGATGTAGGTATACACAATAGTCTGCAGTTAGAATAATTTTCCTGCTATAATAAATTCCCAAAGAAAACAACATATATATTTGGTTTTTCCCTTTTGCCCCCCCATCAGATTTATCCACCATTCTTTGCACATCCCTAAGCCTTAAGAGGCTAATATTTATGGTTGCATCAACAGACATTCTTGTTCTTAGGATATTTGTTATGATTTGACCATTGGAAAGTAGGATTGGAAAGTAGGAAGAATGAGATCAGTATTTATTCCCCTGGCTCCCTTCTGCCAGGCTGTGGTTAGAGAATGGCTGCATTCCTGTGGAGCAGCTTTTTCCTACAGCAACACGCTCTCTTTTTCTTCTTTAGGCCTAAGAATGATAAACACAAGTACTGAGTGCTTCACCATTTGTTGTTGGGTTTACTTTCTTTCCCTTTCTTTGCTTTTATTGTCCACCATTATCCCTTATATGGATCTCATTTATTTCTTACCAGAACCTTGTTAGCTATAATCTATCAAAATTAGCATGCTGCCATGTATTAGATACAGAAGAGTATTGGTAAGAGACACAGAAATTTAAAAAATGACTAAGAAAAAATAATCCTGATACATCAAGACAGATATTTGTTTGAGCAACTTGTTGGTAAGTATTTTGCCACTATATGAGTAAAACAGAAAAGAAATAAAGACTATTTTAGACAGTCACAGATAATTAAATACTGGAAACCCTGTCCTACAAGAAATGTTAAAGCAAGTTCTTTAAAATGAACAGGAAAAACTGAAAAGGAAAAAAATTGGGGTCTATACAAAAAAAATAAATGTCACTGTAAAAGATTAAATTGCAGGCAAATGTAAGGATTTAAAAATTATTTTTACTCTAAAATATAACCAAATGTCTAAATCTTTAAGAATAGCAATTATAGCACATGAAAAAGCTAACCATATGATAACAGTAGCATAAAAGAAGAATTGGAATTACACTGATATAAAATTGAACAATACATGTGAAGGTTGAACTTGATACTAAAAATATATATATATGTTGATATATCCTACAGAAACTACTAACAAAATATTAAAGAGATATTAATAAGTCCAGAATGGAGATACAATGGAATCATACAAAATACTCAGATAATGCAATAGCAGACTAAACATAGCACAAGAGAGAATTAGTGAATTGGAAAAAGAAACTTTAAGAAAATATACAACTGTGACATAGAAAAGAAAAAACACAACAAGTTATATGAAATATACATTAAGAACTATAAAAGCCACATGTGAAATTCTAGTATTTAAAAAGAAAACAGCTAATAATTTTTCAAAATTGAAAATTACCTTGAAACTCAAACCTAAAAAAAAAAAAAACCAAAACAGAATAAATAAAAAAGAAATTTACAGTAAATATACTAAAACAAAATCATACAAAATATTCTAAAAACAATATGAGAGAGACAAATTACTGGTAAGGGAACAATAAATAAGCTAAGAGCTGATTTTTCAGCAACACTATAGAAACTAGAAGAGAGTGTATGACATTTAAGGAAATATAAGTCTCTTTAGGAAGAATCAGAGATTCAAGCAAAGAAAAATGGTATACATATGGGTAAATCTAAATAATCATTGTCATTATAGAAACAATATCTAAAAACCCCAGTGTTGATAAAAATGATATAAAACTAAAATTACATGTAATTATATGTATAATTATATATATATGCATATATCACACAGACACTCTAGTTTGGAGAGTAAAGTATTTTAAGTTCTTGTTTTAGTTGGTGAGAAATAAGAAATGAAGCATGTACTAACCCTCTCAAAAAAAAAAAAAAAAAAACAGAAAAATCAGGATAAATCAAAAGAATAAAATGAAGTGTTAAAAGGTAAGCTGCAGTAAATGTAAATAAATTGAATTATGCAGCCAAAGTGATATATTGTCACACATTGTAGAATTTGGAATGAATGGAAGAGAAAGGTGAGAACAAGTATAGGGGAAGTTTGGAGATGAGAATAACTAACTTACTCAAAAGGCAATAAGAGAACTGTTCAGCTGGTCAGACTATGTTGAGGTTTCATATTCAAAGGCCATAAAAATTTGTTCCTTCAGGTTTGAAATTTATGTGGTAAAAAAGTGATAACTTCTGAGCAAATAAGAGAAATGCTAAGAGTAATATATAAGCATGAAGGTATATTGAATGAAGTAATTTAGAATTATCTACTAAATACTTTTTCTCTATTAACCTAGAAATGCATTAAAATGTTAAGGAAGAATATTTTCCCCTTCCTTTCACAAATGAAGTATAAATCTGAAATTAAGTCCTTTAAAATATATTTTGGACACAAGAAAAAGGATGAGTCCTTGAAACATATGTCCAATTCAAGGAAATATAATGAGAATATATCATGACCGTAATATAATAGGACAGCCTTAATTCCTTGCACCCTCCCAAATCTAAAAGTGGTATTCCTTTTAAGTTCTAACCAAAAAAAAAAAATGAACTTAAGTACAATGTAGTCAAGAACCAAACATCAGAACTCTAACTTACAATCAACACACCCATCCCATAAATACAGGAGAAAATGTGATGGCATGGTAGAATTACAGGGAGCAGACCAGTATTTGCTTTGGCAGATGTGGAGTCTGTGCAAATAAGAGCACAGCTGTATGCTGAGTATTTTAATGTTTCTATAACTGCTGAATCAGACATAAAAGAATATCCAAAAT
Organism: Galemys pyrenaicus; assembly: GCA_019455555.1. Classification (NCBI taxonomy): domain Eukaryota; kingdom Metazoa; phylum Chordata; class Mammalia; order Eulipotyphla; family Talpidae; genus Galemys; species Galemys pyrenaicus. Next base: position 5,429,202 of record JAGFMF010011702.1, on the reverse strand, counting down.
TATAATGTGTCAGCAGGTTTAGAGAACAGAATATCATTTTGAGTATTTTAAAATATTTTATGAAATAAGTAACCTGTATTAAGCATTCTGTCACTATGTCAATTATAACATAATACTTGCAGCCTCAATATCAAAGGCAACATTTTACATAACTATGGTTGTTGTCCCAATTTAGATATTTTGTTATTTTATACAAATGTAACACAGACAAACCCCAGAGGAACAGGGGACACTTTAGCCTAACAGAACTTAATTGAATATATAACTAGTTACATATATGTGGGAATGTCAACAAAAGTAACACAATCACACACTGAAATTCTGAAAAACAATGCTAGAATATTATTAAGGATAAAATTAGAGCACTTTGTAAATGACCACTTCCATCTATTTAAAAAATAAGGTATTTTCACATAAGATTCTTTAGTTCTCCAATTTAATAAGTTGTGCTATTTTGTGGAGAAGTTTAAGTCACTTTAATATTTCAAAAGCAAACATGAAAAAGAAGCACCGTACATTTCCCAATCGGGTTTTTGGAAAAATGTTTGCTAGATAAATAATGACTTAATGCCTTACTTTTCCCACACTTAAATATTTTTAGGACTTCCTTCTGGCATAATTAATAAAAACTTAATACAACCTAATTTGCTTCTAAATTATGTGTGCACATATATCTAACTTCCCTACTGATTTAGAAATTAAGATCAATTTGTATTTTAATTTCTATTTCTGAGTTGACTTAGACTTACTTTTATAGTATCAATTTTATCTCAGCTTACTATTTCCCTGCTTTAACTCATTTTCCCTTTAGATTTCCTATCTCAGTACTTCCCAAAAATGTATATTCCCAACAACTATCAAACTGACTCCTTATTGATACATAGTGACTGCCTTGGGCATTTTATGAAGAGTTTGAGGGAAAATCTCTGCATTGAACAGGAACAATGTAGCATTGAACTAATTATCTTGCTAGGTATACAAGAAGGTTGAAAAATGGTAGAATACTTGTCATTTATTTTCACCTCAGATTTTAGGATCTACTGATAAATCTTAAGATCTCATGAACTCTTTCTACAGAATTCTCCATTCTTTATAATTTTTCATACCTTGCAAATGAAGAAAAGCCCAATGATGATGGTATTCATTAGTGGAGCTTGGGTAGGAACTTACGTGATGAGGGTGAATTCAGAAATGGAATTAGGACCCCTACAAAAGAGTCTCCAATGAGATCTTTGGTCCCTTCTACCATGTGAGGATACCAGAAGTCTGTGACTCAGAAGAAGGCTTTCACCAGAATATCACTATGTTGGTACCCTGATTCCTGACTTCCAGCCTCCAAAACCGTGAGAAATAAAAATCTGTTGATTATAAATTACCGAGTCTGTGGTATTTTGTTATAGCAGCTCAAATCAACTAAGATGCTGTTATGTTACAGCTTCAATTTATCCCCTTTAATGTTTCTCAGTCATACAACTTTATCAAGCATTCAGTGGGTGGTAATTTCTGATTTAAGTGCTAAAGCTACAAAGATCAATAAGCAATCTGTAGGAAGTACCCACTCCAGTTGGCTAGAAGAACTGGTAAGTAACTACAATAGCTTGGGCTATTTTTCCTTCAAGTCAAATTTCACAAACAAGTTTTCGACATTATCTATCAATCTTCATTTTAATTCTCTCATTCTTTACTCTATGTTGCAAGGCTATCACTACACTGAAAAGGATCCTCCTATGATCCCTGATCACCACTAAGTCGAACGCAAAAGTCTGCATACTTATAGCAGCTTTTAGCCACAGTAAAAAATTTTCAAATTTTTCCCCAGTTTCTGCTTTAATACTATATATTCTCCATCTCTTCTTGTTGGGCCATCTTCACTGACTCACCCTTTAATTGTAAATATTATTAAAAATTTAGCTATCACCTTCTCTTCTTTATATTCCCTCTCTCCCCATGACCTAGATTAGACTGTGTATACTAGAGAAACTCAAGTAATGCACTATATCCAGTTAGCCTTCACTTTTGAGCTACACTTATTTATATAATCCTCCCAACTTTTCTCTTGAATGTCTCAAAAGAATATAAGACTCAATGTGTATGAAACCAAATTCATTACAGTTCTCCCCCAATCCATCCTCCTTTGTTTAGCTACTTCCAAACCCACTTCAAAAGTCACTTCCTCAAGAAACTTCATGTTGCAGAGATGGAGGCCATTTGATTTATGTGTGCAATGCTTGTATTTCAATAATATAATAAGTAATCAATGCACACTTGATTTGAATGCATAAACAGACAATATATAGTATAAAAGAGAAACAGGACATTCATTTTGTTTGGAACTTAGTTTAATGGAAGAACTGATTCTTAAAGAATGAATGAGATGTTAAAATACAGAGGGAGGCAGAAGAGGCAATAAAAGCATGCAACCAGAAATATTAAATGTTTCAGGAGAATAAGTCAAGTACTGCAGAGCAAAGGACCTGGCTGAAGCAGGGACCAGAAGTTAGGAAGTAGGGTAAGGAAAATAAATGGGTAAGAAAGGATTAGGAAAAGATTTTAAAACGTAGATTTTGACCAAAATATGAAGACTCTAAACTTTATCCTGTAAGAAATGAAAGTCTCTAAGTTGTAAAAGAATGATGATCTGTGTTTTTAAAAGCATAATATATTGGTTATTAAGCTATTGGCTTTCAGCTCTAATCTGAAATTGTAACCCTGTTCTGGGTTACAAGTGCAGCAACTCTGCAAATCACTCTTTTTTCCCAAATTGTTGTGCCAGTAGAAGACTGTAAAAAGAAACTGACTGGTAAAAGGGGAAAGACACTCTCTACTTTCTATATGCTTTGTACTTTTGTCAGTTGCCCTGCCATATTGCTGAGACTGTTTTTGGCCTCCACAAGCAGCCTCATCTGGCTGGAGGCACCAGTGCCTTCCTGACAGTCATTCCCCTTCACAGGACCTTTCCCTTAACTTTTCAGTTTCTGAAAACCCCAGGCTTACTCCTCTCATTACTCAGTCACAGAAGTGGTAGAAGATCTGCAGTTACCCCTCTGTTTACTCTTTTTATCTTTTCAGCCTGCTAAAAATTGACTATACTGTAGCTCTTTATAAATATCTCTACACCAATATACCTAGTATGGATTGGAATATGGAGTGCTAAAAACTGGAGTTAGAACAGTTAAGAACGTTTCAATATTTTTGACAAAAAATAAAGTCAATGAAGCTGTGAAGATGATGACAAAATAATATAGCTAACATTTATGAAGCACTTATGCTAAGTCTTTTACTAGGTCCATAATCCCTATAATACAAGCACTGTAGTTATTTCCATTGTATAGATAAGAAAACTAAGACCAAGAGAAGTTTCATGTAACTGGCACACAATTACACACACACACACAAAATGGCAGTGGAGACAGGATGTAGAGCAGGCTGCTGGTCCAGAGTCCTTCTGTGTAATGACTAAAAAGGGATTGAATTCTTGAACTATTTCTGAGAAAGAAAAAATAGTATTTGGATACTCATTCAACAGAAAATACCATGGTGAGGGAGGAGTCAAAACAATAAGCTTCAAAGGCATTAGTTTTGGTGACTGGGTAAATGATGAAGCTATTAACTACAATAGAAAACTTTTTTAAGATTAAGTTTGAGTGCCCCAGTAAGAATGATTAATTTAGTTTTAAATATTTTGAATTAGAGTTGCTTGTGGGTTGTGTGAGGAATGATGTCACTTGAAGCTGAATGTGAGTTGAACACTTTAAAATGGTTGACATGAAAATAAATATTTCAGAGCCTTCAGAATAAAGATGCTTGATAAAGTTATGAAAGCAAATGGTAAGGCCTGCCCTGAAAGGGAGGCTATGGAAACAGAGTAGTCAGGGTTTTCAAGCTGTTAAGAATAAATTTTATGGCTCTTTTTTTCTCTACATACAGAATAGTAAACAAGTCTTCAGAAGAAATATATTAACCAGTGGAATGGAGGTGAGGGGGCAAAAGGAAATGTATGCTGTATGACACACAAGCAAAGCATGAAACTATTCGAGGGTGTTTTTTTTTTTCCCCAGAAGGAAACATAAAGGAAAGGGGAAAGAGCGATAAAGAGAGTTTAAAACAAAATGCTTTAGTTTCTACAATAAAAAGCAGAATCCCCTAGATTGATTAAATGCCCTAGAATTATTTGGCAGCAGAGACTGGGATGACATCAGCAAACCAATCCCTTGCCGAGTAGAATGAGTCACATTTGGTCTGTTTTCACTTGATTAAAATATTTTACATTTGTTGAGCTTGAAAAAAAAAAAAAACACAGAGGAAGCCATTGAAAGTGGAAAATTGGGAGTCCAAATATGGTTTGTTTCTGACTCACCAGAATTGCAGCATCACAGAACTAATAACTTTGATTTAAAGAGACATTTTTAAAAATTCAGTTTAAAAAATAATTCCCCAAATTGCATACAAATGCTTTAAGGATTTTTAAACTTTTAAGTTAATTCCAAACAGAGAAAACCCTAAAAAGGGTAGTCATTGATTATATTTTTTAAAATATAAAGATCTTGATAGTTGTAGAAAAAATGAGTACCATTTGGATATCATATGGTATTTATAACTTAGTTTGTTCATATTAGTATAAACTACTGGTTCTTGATGGTTCAAATGTACCTATACTTTTCTTTTTTATGAGCAGAACAGCCAGGAAAAGCAGAGTAAAGGAGTGGAGACAGAAGATACGCTGCTTTACAGGGATCTTTGCCAAATACTCTGCAAGCAATCCATTTCCTGGCAAAAGTTTCCTAACTGGTTTGCCACCATGGCGCTTTTTTTTTTTTTTTTTTTTTTAACTATCATTGCTAACACTGATTCCTTTACAAAGATGAGTTGTAAATGGGCAGAATTTACTTGGAAAAGAAATCCATTTTGCTGATATCAGGTAGCTATTTTTCTAAATTTGTGAATTGTTGTGAGATTAAACTATGTAAGTGAAAGAAGTATTTAAAGTACAAGGCATTGCATAAACCCAGCTATTATTTTTTCATATACCAGAGCACAGAGAGATCCTATACAAATGGGAAGAAGACTATCTGATATTTCAAATTAAGAAAGTGTGCTGCTTTCTAATACTATGTTGTTCTTTATCCTATTATCCTTTATCTATATTAACTGAATATCATTTATCAGTGAAGCCTACCAAAATCTTCAAAAATCAGGAGTGAGTCTCTAAATATAACCAAAAACCCATTTAAGAAAAAAACTGAAAAATCAATTCACTGAGACTTTTAAACTATGTCAAATTAGGTGAGTACCACACTGCTAAAATTATTATTACTATTAGTATTTTAATTTTGTTATAACATGTGATAAGCAAAGAGTTACTAAATATATGATTTTATAATGATATATTGTCTCCTTGAAGCTGGGTAAATAAAGAGTTGAATATGCATCTAATCTTTCCTCTCAATAACTGAAGTGTAAAGAAAAACATTATTTTTAAATTATTCCAGTTAATAAATAAAAACAAAAATAAATCTGTAAATCAGTAATCTGAAAAAAAATCAATGATCAAGGCATTGAACATTGATATATTTTTTTCTCTATTTATTTTTCTTGCAATGATTGCTTTCTTTCCTCAGGTGTAGTCCTCACAGAATTCCCCCACCAAATCACACATGCACCATCACCATAGTCCCTTGTGTTCTTGCTGCCCTCATCTTGATCTCTTTTCCTCCCACTCCCATGCAGAATGTCTCTGATTTATAGCTGTATATTTTTGTCTTGTTTTGTTGTTGTTTTTCCTTGATCCCCTATATTCTTCCTATAATACCATCCAGTATTTTTCTTTTTCCTCCTGACTTATTTCACTGAGCATAATCCCTTCAAGTTCCATCCACGTTGCTGCACATGGCATTAGTTTATCTTTTTTGATTGCTAAATAGTTTTACAAATAGTATTTGTACATATACCACAGTCATCTATTTTTGGGCATTCAGGTTGATTTCAAGTCTTACCTATTATAAATGGTGCTTCAATAAACATAGGGGTGCATGTATTGTTTTGAATTAACGTTTTTGTGTCTCTTGAGTAGATCCCTAAGAGTGGAATTGCTGGGTCATATGGTAGCTCCATTTTTAGTAGGATGAGAAACCTCCATACAGCTTTCCATAGTGGTTGGACCAGTTTGCATTCCCACCAGCAGTTAGGAGAGTTCCTTTTTCACTACATCCTCACCAACATTGGTAGTTGTTAGTTTTTTTACTATGTGCCTTTCTTTCTGGTGTAAGGTGGTAGGTATCTCATTGTGGTTTTAATTTGCACTTTCCCGACTATGAGGGATGTTGAACATTTTTTCATATCTATTGACTATTTGCATTTCCTCTTTGGAGAAGTGTCTTTTAAGTTCTTCTGCCCATTTTTTGACTGGGTTTTATTTTGTTTCTGTTGCATTAAGTTCTTTGTATGTCTTTGTGATCAGTCCCTTATCAGTTGTATGGAGTGCAAAAATTTTCTCCCAATCAGTGGGCTATCTCTTTGTTTCAGTTAATATCTTTTTTTTCTATGCAGAAGCTCTCTAATTTGATGTAGTACCAGCTGTTTTATCTTGTCATTCACTTTCTTTGCTTTAGGTGATGTGTCTTTAAAGATGTCATTGAGATGTATGTCAGGTAATGTTTTGCCTATGTTTTCTTCTATATATTTTAAGGTGTTAGGTCTTATGTCTAATTCTTTAATCCATTTTGAGTGGGTTTTGTGCATGGATGAGGTAGTAGTCTAGCTTCATCTTTTTGCATGTAGGAGTCCAGTTTTTCTAGCACCATTTATTGAACAAACTGTCTTTGTTCCATTGCATATTCTTTGCTGTTTCATCAAAGATTAGTTGTCCATAAATCTGTGGGTTTATTTTTGGGGTTTCTATTAGATTTCATCAGTCTATGTTTCTGTTTTTGTTCCTGTACCAAGCAATTTTAGTTAATTCTTTCAAAATATGAGCAAGTGATATCTTTCCATTTCTTTTTAAAATAAGCATTGATATCTTTAATATCATGAAAAGAGATACTGTAAGGCATTATATACTTCCTGAAGGAAACACATCATCTATAATCTCCATAACTATGCAAGTTCAATTCTACATCGTTTACTTTATCCATATTCTAAAGCCAAATGAAGAGCTAATAACATACAACTCTGAAGGAATTCTTTACTCTGTTCCCATCAGAAAAGTTCCTATCCCACCTTTTTGTGTAAATATGTATGCCCTATCCAGGAAGTGCTAGAGTGCTTCTTTCATTTGTGTCTTATGGACTGCCATGCTAAAATCCCAAATTATCATTTTTATTTTTGTTTCTTTAATTCCAACTCAAAGAGGCTTGTCGCTTAATCACATTGCAGAGCAGAAAGTAAAGTTTTAAAGAAAAACTAAAACAATTAAAATCACAAACTTTAGAGTGAAGCAACTCAATTCTAATTCTGAATTAGATACTTAGTAGCTGTATGAGATTGGGTAAACTCACACAGTGATTCTCCATTTCTTCAAACAGGTAGGATAACTCAGAAAATGACTAAGAATTAAAAAATTCAATAATAGTCCAAGCCCTTCCCCTTGTCTCTGACACATGGTATATACCTTAAAATCTATATTTTTATTATTATTACTATTATTTATTAAATGAAATTAATGTTAATACTGTTATTATTATTGAATATAACTAAATTTGCTGAAAGAAAAGATATTAAAAGGCTCATGGGTATTTCACTGAGCAGAAATGTTGCAAAATTGCAACAGAAGCATACATTCTTTTGGGGTATTTTTTTAAATAAGTTTTATCTTATTTTAGCATAGAAGAACTGGGGTGTAGGCTAGAGTTACAGGGGGTGAAAGGATTCACCAGAGACAGTGGAGTGTAGAACAAGGGAATCTATTGAAATACACTGCTAAGGGGAGCAGCGAGTTAGACAGGAGAGGTATGCTGTGCCACATGTGAGTTAGCTCCCTGGCCAGGGATCAAACTCAGGCCATAGCAGTGATAATGCTGAGACTTAACCCCTAGGCCACCAGGGAGGCCCTCTTTTTGGGTTTTGATGAGAAACATATGAAATAGAAATATAAGTTATCTCTATGTATAGGTCACAAGTCATAGCAGTAGCAAAACAGTATGTACTTCTCTAACACTTCTAGGTCAATGAAAAATATTTTACATCTACTACCAGTTGTATCCTTCTACCCAGGAAAAGTTCCAGTTCAAGTTTGTTCTACAGAATCAAAAGAAACAGCTGAAGATCAGTAAATGCCAGGACAAAATTATTGGTAATTTCCTCTCTAGGTAACCAAACAGACTGATCCTCAGAGAATCTAGGCTGGGCACTTGAAAAAAGCCCTTATGAGCTTGACTCTGGGCCATTGTACTTTAGCCAAGGCAAACCTGACTGCTTCCCTCCAGAAGGGTCAATTATGTTTCTAGTTTAGAAAAGGAAGTCACTGATGCCCAGTAATGCCCAACAGAAAGCCTCCCAAAATTCCAACGATAGAGCTGTACTGCAGCCCGAATGCAGAACATCCCCGAGCATATGAAAAACACATCTCAGGACCAGAGTAAGTCAGCATTGTTCTGTAAGCTACTTCACAGGAGGTTGCTCTAATTTCCTGTGCTGAGAAATTCTTATTCACACAGCACATGTTATTCCCAAGAAGTATGCCAGAATAATTCATGGATAACATTCAAAGACTACAAATAAATAAATTCTAGGTTTCAATTATAAGGAACAAATGTATCTGGCTTTGTCTATTTGAGCCCAGCCAAAAATATGTTCCTATATAAATTAATTTTATATTAAAATATCATCCTGTCTGTGCTCATTAGACAATAAATTTCTTCAAATGACTTAGCAAATAAGAAACCTTCACAAAGTAATTACTAAAATAATCTACCTTGGAGAAAACATCTTTCTTATTCAAATCTTAAGCCTTTTCTCATCAAGACTATTTCATACAAAAGTTTATTGCATCAAAACTCAGAATAGTATTTTATGTTCGAAACCAGTCAGGCCTATATTTGCTTAATCTATATAGTACTTTCCTGTTTTTCCAAAATGGATTTTTCTCTAGAACCAATGGGACTCTGAATAATTGACTAAGCTAATCTGTTGGAAGGTAAGAAATAAGACAGGAAGTCTAGCAAAAGCTAATTAGGTTGTAAGAACTGTGTATTTGTGCTCAACAAAAATCAGGTTAAGGGGTCAACTGTATGGTGAAGAACAGAATTTCTAGTGGTGATCTTTATGTAGTTATACAGATGTTAATTTATAATGATGCACCTGAAAGTTATATAATATTAAAATGCAATGTTACATCAATCAAATAAAAAAATATGTTGGAGTTAAAAAAAAGAAAATTTAAAACAAATCAATAACAAAAAAAAATTACCACATCGCAATACCTCTGATGAATATAGTAGGGAAGTGAAATAAAGAGATGAAAAATAAGAGCAGGAGAACATAGTTGGTCGTATTATTGAAAGCTAAGAGAATAAAGTAATAAGAAGCAATGACTACTAGTCTCCTTAAGATGGAGGTTAAGGGGACAGAATAAAATCTAAACCAAATGGGTAGAAAACAAAAGTTTTTTTTCTTTTAATTTCTCCCATAATGACATGTCAAAAATCAAATACAACTCAAAAGAAATGGCATTGGAATCCCTTGGAGTGGAATACTGGGTCATATGGCAGATCCATGTTTAATGTTTTGAGACATACTGGTTGCTTATTTTTATGGATTTTTTCTCTAGGACCAGTGGGACTCTGTGAATAACTGACTAAGCGAATCAGTTGGTAGGTAAAAAATAAGCCATACTGATTTCTAGAGGGGCTATATCTGTTTTCATTCCCACAGCAGTGTAAGAGTATTCCCTTTTTTCCACATCCTCACCAGCATTTGTCGTGAAACTCACATTTAAATGGATGTCCTCTATTTTATCTGTCAGTCCTAACAAGTATGCCTCTTGAGAAAGGGTTGATCTATATTGAAGTAGTCATTTCAGGGACAGTAGTTTGGTTCAAAGACTCAAAGCTATTTGGTTAATTTAAAGCTATTGATGGAAGAAATAGGTTATCAAATGGGCTAGGGGTTATGTTGTCTGTCCAAAAAAGTTCTAACAGAACCCAACCTGCATTTTAAAGGGAGAAGGATGCAATAAAAGACTGAGTAAAAACTAGAAAAACCTAAAGATATCTAAATCATTATAGGGCATATGTAAGTCATTGGACACACTGGTGTCAGCAATTTTGGTTGTGATGGAAGATGTTGCCAGTACCGTTTTAGTAGCAATGAAAAGAATGAAGATGATTCAGATATCAATGCAATCATCACAATACATCAGTAGCAGATCACATGCAACAAAACTAGTAGAAGAATCCTTGATGTAGTCAAAACCAGTAGTAGAGTCCTTGATGTAGTCATCAGCACTCAACCCCAGAAAGCAACTGCAACTGCTTCCACATGCTTCCATAGCAATGTCTTAAATGGGCATAAATGACAAATGTCCTTGTTGAGAAGACAGGAAACATTACTACAATGAAGAAAATCAGGAGAGAAAATATTGAATGGTTTCTTGCAAATGACAAATTTATGCCTGGTGTAGAGGGGGAAATACCAGCTAAGCAAAGGAGTATATGTGGTAGAAGAAGGCTGGCATTCCTAAAATGGAGTAGGATCACAGATGAGAAAATGGTGAGGCAATTAGTAAGATCTAGTTTACACCTGAAAGTTGTCATGGTCTGGGAATATTGATTTACCCATAAAAATAAGCAGCCATATTTCTGGCACATTAAGTTTTCTATTTCAGAATTTTCTCAAAATAGGGGGCCTCCCTGGTGGTGCAATGGGTTAAATACGCACTGTGAAGCAAACCGCAGCCACTGCAGCACAAGTTTGATCCCTGCCATTGGCGAGGGAGGTGACCCACATGGCACAGCAGACTTCTCCTACCTTCCCACTGCTCCCCTCAGCAGTGTGTTTTAGTAGATCTGCCTATTCTGTTCCCCACTCTCTCTGGTGGATCCTCTCACCATCACCCCCCCAAAAAACCTCTGGCCTGTGTCCCAGTTCTGTGTCCCAGTTCAGGCTGACCAGACTTTCATTTGAACCAAATACAAACCATTTCAAACCTCTGACCTCAAGAATGTAAGATAATGTATTTTTGCTGTTTTAAGTAAGATCTTTAAAAAAAAGAAAAAAAAGAATTTTCTCAAAATAAAGCAAGAAATTTTCAATCCAGTGCAAACATATAGTAATGATGCTCTTTATACCAGGGTCACATGTGGTATATTATTACACTGAGTATAAAAATTACTGTTTTCCTGTTGGTATATGTATTTTTATTCTGACTACCTTCATTTAGTTTCTAGATAATTGGAACCTGAGATGCAGGGAAGATAAATGGCATTTTAAATGTTCCCATTTAAGAATTAAGTTATTATTGTATTTGAAAGCAAAACTACATGTAGCCGCAAGTTAAAACCCCACAAGGTATAATTAAAAATTGACATTAACATTCCAAATTTATGCTGCCACTTGTCAATGAACATAACTTATTAGTCAACAGGACCCTAAGAACAAAAGCATACAGAATACAATCCTTGGGATCATGGAATATAGGTGGCCTCAAGAAGCTGCAAAAGACTGCATGTCATCCAAAGTCTTTAGAAAGAATTCAGGCTGACCAGACTTTCATTTGAGCCAAGTACAAACCATTTCAAACCTCTGACCTCCAGAATGAAAGATAATGTATTTTTGCTGTTTTAAGTTACTAAATTTGTGGTATATTGTTATAGCATTATTACAAAACTAATACAGCACACTTTAAAAAAAAAACTTCAAATCAAGTTCTAAGCAAGGGAGGAAGGAAGGTCGGGGGGAGGGAGGTGTTTATCTTCTGCAATTATCCTTATGTTCAATCTAACGAAACTCCAATATTGAAACTATAGGATTCATGACAACACTATTTCAAGATTTACATTATTTCAAGATTTACATTCTCAAGAATTTCACACTTCCTTGAAACAATGTTCATGCCCTTCTTTTTCTATTCAAATAATTCAACAGATCATAATAAAGTCATAACAGAACTATATACATATATAAAGAATGTGACTTTGTATTACCCATTCCAAACACAAAAATTAATTGTTAAGAATAAAATCTATATCTGAAAAAGATACTTTAAATCAAAACTAGATGGGTTAAGATGATGAAGTTCAAACCGTGATATGCATACTTTAACTATTCCTCTCTAAAGTTAATTTAGGCATACTTAAATTTGGAGGGAAAAACACTATATAGTTGGTAACCAATATGCATTTCTATCTTTCTCCTCACAAAACAAGACAGTTTCAAATTTTAAACAAGGTAGAGTTTTTTCTTAGGATGTCAAAGGAGAATGTCTCTTCTTGGGTTTCCCTCAAACCTCCTTTTTGTGAACCCCTCTCTCCAGTGCCATTGGGGTCTTGTGGAATATCACTTGTGCCACTAGACTAGATTTTAAAGACATTTATCAAATATTCTTTAAAGACATTCCTCAAACTTAATTTTTTTATCAATTGGTGGTTTTTAATGTGATCTATCTCCAAAATACACTGTACCTAAGATTTGCCCTTTTTCCATATTTATCAAAAGATGTATTCACCCACCCTTCCATTGGCTATGCTTTAATCTCTCATATTTTCAACTACAATATGATAAAGGAATCTTTTTATAATCAATAGAAAAACTTTGCTAGTTAAAAGAGTTTACCATTTTGGCAAAATCAGAGTTAATATTTTCCCTATTGGTGTCATTACAACATGTGTTTAATTTGGTTTTTCTAGATGAAAAACTCATGGTATGTGGTATTCAGCTATTTTGTAGCTAGCAATGTGAAAGCCACAAAAGCATTAACTTAATTATGAAAATGAATTAGACATCAATAAACAGAATTTCACTAACTTATGCATCATTGCAAATATTCATGATAATATTCTTGGCTATTTATAAATACATAAATATGCATTTATTATATAATAATATAAATATTATTATAAATACATCATTTTATTCTGAACAAAACTTAACCTTCTCAGATTAAAAAATATGTATCCCATATGAAATTTTCCAATAATTCATAAATACCTGATCCAGTTCTAACCCAGAAATAAAAACCAAATTATGGCAGGTCACATATTTGTTACCCACAAGGTCCAGTTTGGCATCTTTCTTTCTACAATTTCTTTTTTTTTTTTTTTTTAAAGATTTATTTACTTATGCATACAAGCACGGGGTACAGGCCAGAGGTGTGGGGAGGGTGAGAGGATTCACCAGAGAGAGCGGGGAGCAGAACAGGCAGATCAACAGAAGTACACTGCTGAGGGGAGCAGCGGGCACAGCAGGAGAGGTCTGCTGCACCATGTGTGTCCCCGCCTGGCAGGCAGCAGGGATCGAACTCGTGCTACAGTGGCTGCGGTTTGCTTCATAGTGCGTTGCTTAACCCACTGCGCCACCAGGGAGGCCCTCTTTCTACAATTTCTTAAGACAGCCATCATACTTATGTCAGAACTGAAGCTGAAAAATGTAGAAAACAGAAATAGATAATACTCCCTTCTTCCTACCTCACTCTAATTCCCTCTGGTAAATGTTAAATTCCTTCACCAAATCCAAGATTTACTCCTGTGTATTATTTCTTTTAATTGTGCATGAATTTGTAATTTATCTCAAAGGAAAAGTTTTCTAATAAAAAAACTACAATAGCCCCTAAAGTTGGGTTGACTGCTAGTGCTGATACTCTGTATCTTCTTAAATATTTGAAAAATAACAAGACTCTCTTGACTCTCTTTCAAGCCAATAATGTAACAAAGAAATGTCCAACAAATCATGCAGTAGAGAAGAGCAGAAAGAAAGAAAGAAATAGGTAATATTCCCAGTAGCAATCAGAAACATGCCTTGGCTACATAAGACTGAGGAACCTTACAGAAAGGAAATTGAACTTGTACACACTTGAGCTTTAGCCAATGTGTACAGACTTCCCAGAGGGACAAATTAGTATAAGCAAGCAATCATTTTAGTACAAAGGCCAAACTTAGCTAAGCATCTTCTGAGTGAAAAGACAGAGCCTGGAAAATTGTTTGAAGTCTACAGAGAGTTTCTAGACTGGGAAGAGATGTCTGTGGTTCTTGAGAAAGAAAAGACTATTGGGTAAGACTAAAACAACTCTATTGCCTTCTACCAAAAGAACTTTATCGAACTGAGAAGTAATAATTGCTCCTCCACTTCCAGCCACACTAAAAAGCAAGATTGAGATGGAGGAAATGTTTCTCTTGTTATCTGATAAAAGAAATCACCCTAGATCCAAAACAGATAGAATGGTGTAGCGGTCTGACCAAAATGTGGACAGATGAGAATTACATATCAGGTCAGGAAATCTTGCTTTAAAATTTTTAGTTTTTAAACTAACACAATCTATCGAGTATTCCAATATATTGAACAATAGAGCTGGCAATATACTTGAACATCCAAAAATTTTTAAATTAGTAATCATTTTAATTTTTCCAGGAGTAAAATAGTTTTCCTAATTCACATGAAAATATCTTACTTCCAAAATCAGTATAATCTGCGCTTGAAAAATAGTTGTTTTAGCTAGTTCTGTTACCTCCAAAATATTAGAAAAATTGGAACACATGTTTTCAATCTAAAAATGTCATAGTTTCCATCCTAATAACATGCTTTTATCAATGTCATAAATTTAGTAATTTCATTCTCAAGATATAGTTGTTTATGTCATAATTTATGTTTGTACAATAGTCTGACATTTCAGAGAAGTTTCCTTATCTACAGCTATTTCCATGTTTTAAAAAATTAGAAAAGGAACAGATGTTGAGTGGTGAAGCACATTTTAAACTACTTCAGAAATATTTGGCAGCAACTGCTAAAGCATTAGTGGAAGAATTGCTCTATATAAATCGCAAGTTTATTTTGCATGTACTTTTCTTGAAAGAAAAATAATTTGAAATAGAAAGGAAAACTATTTTGTCACATAAACATTTATTAATATGGAAAATTACTTTTAGTGAATATTATTTTTTATGATTTTGAGTTCCTAGAACTCCCTGCATCTATTCATATATATTGAAAAACTTTTAAGTTCCTTCTGTTTATCATTACTGTAATATTTTATTTAACCTTGATTTTAACCTACTTCCTAAACTTTTAATTTTACTGTAGCTTTAATACTAGCTCTTGCTAAAGAAAATAGACTAATTCATGGGCCAATAATTTTCTACAATAATCTGAAAGATTCTTGAAGTTTGAGTAATTATTCAAGTGTCTGAACATATCTGATGATTTTGAATAATGTGCTCATTTTATTCATGGTCAAGCTATCTTTCTACATCATTAAATGGCTCTAAAGTAAACCTATTTTGATGAACAGCTTAAAAGATTATTCCACTAAAAAGAAGACCCTACTGTTACTTTAAAGAATTCTAGGGGGAGGCCTCCCTCATGTTGCAGGGGTTAAAGTCTCAGCACTATCAAGCAATCACTAGCCACTGCGGCCTGAGTTCAATCTCTGGCCAGGGAGCTAACCCACATATGGCACAGCAGACCTCTCCTATCTCATCCACTTCTCCCCTCAGCAGTGTATTTCAATAAATCTGCTTGTTCTGCTCCCCACTCTGTCTCTGATGAATCCACTCACGCCCTCCGCCTCTACCTTAAACCCCAGTTAATGCATAAATAACTAAAAATAAATCTTTTTAAAAAATAATAAAGGATTCTGGGAGAAAAGATTTGGGGAATTAAGTTGATTTAATTCAAAATTTGCAATAATTTCTTTAGCCATTTGTTACAAATAATTCTGTAGTTTTCTCTGGTTTGTGTAGATACTATTAAAACAAACTTTCAGGAAATTAACGTAGCAATATATAGTCATATATTGTCTCAGAATTATTCTTTTCCTTTTACTAAAATGCTCAAAGATGGCTGCTTAAATATGATACTGTTATATCACAAATTGCAAGCCCATACCAAAATAGTCAAGGTTCAGAAACAGATTGTGTTATACCAAAAAAAAAGTAGTTTTACAGTCATGAACTTGTCATTAATGCAAACCTTAAATTCTTTTCTCCAGTTGGCCTTGAAGATTAAAGTTTAATATGTATGTAATGGCCAAACTCCAACAACTGACTAATTTTTAATAGGGAGTAGATCAGTTATAGTTTTCTTATGGTACTTCAAAACCCAAAGTTTTTTTTATGGAAAAATAATTCATATCTCATTAGGTGATTTTAGAGTACTTGAAGTACAATAAATTGTCATTTTATGTAAAGTTCTAAATTAAAGTTTTAATATTAGTCCTTTTTTCTCTAACCACCCTTGATTGAGTATTCTTTCTCAATTATAAATTCTTTAGTGTGGTTGTAAAAAAGGAAGAAAGAACAGCACATTTCCCTGCTGGATTGCAGCTAAACCAGATATTCCAATAAAAGTATCTGCTATATGAAAAGAATGAAAAATATTCAAGATACTTACATTACCAGAGAACTGGAACATATAGCAGCACCAGCTCCCACAAATACAGGGCTTATCGCGTACAAAGTATATTTCCTAGAGCTTTGGGTATACAAAATATTCATTTAGTTCATACAGCAACCTTCAAAGGTTGATATTTATCGCATTTTACAAAAAAGGACTAAAGCACAGAGTGGTAACTAATTTACCAAGACCAAGCAGTAGGTAAGTGAAGCTCAAAGAGTTTGACTTAGGAACTCACATTCTTTTTTTTTTTTTAAAGATCTAGTAGGTTAACTTTTTTTTTTAAGATTAATTTATTTATGCATACAAGAACAGGGGTACAGGCCAGAATTGTGGGGGTGAGAGAATTCACCAGAGACAGAGCAGAGAACAGAACAGGCAGATAAACAGAAATACATTGCCGATGGCAGGAGAGGTCTGTCGTACCATGTGGGTCACTTCCTCAGCCGGCAGCAGGAATCAAACTCATGCTTCAGTGACTATGGTCTGCTTCATAGTGCATTACTTAAACCACTGCGCCACCAGGAAGGCCCTAGAAACTCACATTCTTAATGAAGTTTGCCCTTTTGCATTTCAAGACTAATATTTTAGTCAGTTACACCAAATATTCTGTGTCTAACCAATTTGCAGTCACTTTAGCTAGAATCTTTAATAGATAAATGTACTAATGTGAATCTCTGCAGTCACCTTCCTTCCCTATTTGAAAATGTATCTTAAAATGCTACTATTTTCTATTTATTCCTCCATTGAAAGAATAAGTATGTCTTTTCCTTTTCAAGATTAACTCTGGATTCCTTTCCATTTTAGCACATAATTTCATCCTCTACCCTTTAATGATCTTGATGCATAACTGTCTTCACTCTACTGCACAATATTTCCTTCTTCACCCAAGACTATAACATATTCACCTCTCCACTTCTTTGGAGAAAATAGATCCTCTATAGTTTATCATCCAATCTTCACTCATTCATCTCTTGCATCTCTTTATTTTAATAAAATAAAGGTGACTAAAGGAGACAAGTCAGTCATAACGATTTAGTCAGAGACAAAAAGAAATCATGATAGGAATAGTTAAATTGCTTTGATGTAAGAACAAGATTTGGAGCCAGAAAGTCATCCTGCTTTCTGGTGTAAATTCTGGGCAACAATCAAGTTCAAATTTTGTGTTCCCATCTCATTCTTGTGAGAATAACATGTGAGCAAATGTGAAAATAATCTCAAACTCATCTTGAAATATAGTAAATAATCAGGAAATACTTATTGTAAAAGAATTATAATGATTATAGAAATATTTAATATGGAAAATTATCCTGTAATAATGGAGGGAAAGATCAGAAAGGATGAAAAGGAAAGAGCACATGTGTGAGGGAAAGAGAGAACACAAGTTCAAGTGAGAGATTGTAGAAGCACTAATCCTCAGAAGGTGCTCTGGAATGCATTCATTCAGCAAATATTTATAGAGCAGCTGATATGTTCCAGGCAGTGTTCTTGGCACTTGGAGTTGATTCATCTGTGAACTAGGCAGAGAGAATATCTCTACTGTCTGATTGAGCCCACTGCAGTGAATTAATCCTTCTAAAGATAATGAGTTATTTTCTTGTCCAAAAATCTTCAGCAGTTCTTATTGTCTATTTAATAAATTCCAAATCTCTTAACTTGTTATTCAGTATCCTTTTTATTTTTTTTAACTCCACTCCATTTATTCAGTCTTCTTATTACTATTTCAACTATTCCTCTACACATAAAAAAAAATAATTGAAAGTGACTCTAAGGCTCCACTATAATTCCAGAACAAAGGATTTTTTAGTATAGTTGGGACATTTGAGAGGTTTGAAAAGATGGTGGAGATACACATGTTGAGACTATAGAGAAAAATTGGGCTAGAGCTATATTATAAAGGATAATACATGCCACACTGAAAAGTCTGAGTTTGTTCTTAAAACAAACCAGACACTACCTAGGGAAGGAATAATATAATCAGATCTGTGTTTTCCAAAGGTAATTCTGGAGGCAATGCTAGAATAAATCTGAAGAGGAGATTCCTAGTGGCATTGGAAATTACCTAAGAGGGTATTACAATGATGAGAGATAGTAATAGCTAAATAATGTAGTGGGGTTGATGGAACAAAGGACCTCATTCCTAAGAAACATATAGGCATTATTATCAATAATGTCAGTAGTATACTGGCAGGTTTAATGGTTATGGTTATGTGGCTCGGAGTCACCTCACCCTTGTCCCAAACCCTATATTCCCTACCTACTACCAGTATAACTTAGGTTAAGATAATGTACCTATTTAAGTTCATTTTTTCTCATCAGTAAAGAAAACCAAGTACCTACCTCCACAGATACCATGAGTATTTTTTTTTACACCATGAGTATTAAATTGAATAATTTAAACCAAGTTCTTGATAACATAACAGGGTAATCAGGGACTCTAGAAATGTTAGCTATTTGCACAACCAGAAGGCAGAGCGTCAGTACACTATGCAGACTTTAGGTCTCCCTCCGAACTTTGTATGCCTTCAAATTTGTGAAATGTTCCTCATATTGAACACATATTGCATTCTTTCCTGCTTGGGATCATTCTTTTTTTATGTCATCTTTTTCATTCTGATCTCCATGTACCAAATTCCAACCAATTCTTTGAATTTTCACCACTGAGGTTAATAAGGTTTGAATTAAGTTTGGTCAAAGAACACTGAAAACCTCACCAAAATTAATTTTTTCCCAGAAGCTGAATTTTCACTGGTCTCTGTTTCATTTTTCATCCTTACTACATAAAATCTTGCCTTTAAGGGCCCGATATATGCAAGTAAACTCCCCTCATAGCACCACAAGTCACTTCTGGTGCTTTATACATGATCACATTAGTGTGGTGGGACAATCCATGCATAATTATTTGATGATTTGCTCATTCAATAATGATAAAAAAAAACCTCAAAGAAAGCCATCAACTAGATTATAAACTCTTATTTCCAGAAACTGATTCTCATTATACTCAGTAGTTACATATAATTCTTCATCATCCTGGAAAAGGCGCTAACAGATACTCTGAAAGGCACTCATTCAGTTCATACAATTCATATAATTCAGTTCAGTACAATACAATTCAGTTCATACAATCATATTATTCTCACACAACCTCTCCCAGAAAGTAAAACTAAAATATCCTCCATTAAGATATTTAAACTCTTAAGTACTATACTGGGCTTTAATTTAACAGAGATGATAGTTGTTTATCCTCCTTGGTTCACAAATTTCATTGTGGGGCAGGCATTTGAATGGTGTCACAAATGGCATTTATGAGGGGTGTAAATATTGGCTTAGTTTAGAAACCCAAGGCTTCTATGACCAATGATCTAAACCAGCACCACTATTCCACTAAAATATCTTGGACGGGGTTTTAAAATTTCTTGGGAAGGCATCCAGCCAAACACATGTGCCATCCAGATTTCCAAGTAAGAGAGTGAGAAAAAAGAAAACCTGTCTGAGTATCAACAGGACAGACAATATCCCAAAAGCCATTTCTCTCTCCTTCCTATGGTGTAGTGCTCCTGCCTGGGGCTCAGGCACCATACCCCCACTGACTGCTGCCACTCTAGGTCCTATGGCACCAAAAGATCCCACTGACATTACACCAGAATCACACTACAAATCCCCGTTACCAAAAGCCAAAAGACAGTATTCCACTGCATCAGAAGCAATTGCTGCTGAGAAAGACCAGAAAAAATGTGAACCTGGGGCCAACTGGGCAGGTAAAACGACCTCACAGATGCTTGTTCAACCTAGCAACAAAACTCCAATCATATGAAAGTGTCAGTACACACTTCTTTCATTCTAAAATATCACAGTCACTCTGTATCTTATAGTCTCTGTCCTGCTACCTGCAAACAGTTATGTTTATTCATCAAATGCACAAACAAAAAATTATCTACACACTATATCATTTTTATATCTATGCAAGGCATATGTAATGAATGTATCACTACCTCTTCCAATCAGCCAACAGGTTAGCCAGGTTCTTTTCCAACATATTAAAAACATGTACTTCTGATCAAAAGATTTTTGGTTAATGTGAGTCTAAGAATCCAAACAAAGTCTAGATGTTGAAAAAAAATGTGTGATTATTAATTTGAAAATCAACAGTTAAAATCTAAATATATTAAGTCTAGTTCAAATATAAGTGCCATGCAAGTACAAAATTTGCACTCCTCAATCAATTATTAAAACAGTCAAATTTGTGTAGTCATTCAACATTCTTTCCAATGTGCAATAAAATTTATAGGGTAATTTTAACACCATCTGTACTTATACTTTTCTCCATCCAAGTTACCACTTTCTTTTCCCCAACCTCAACTCCCAAAATCTCTATTATGTTGGAATTCTGTTCTGAAACCCACTATTAATTGGATAAATGTTTGAAAATACCAATATTCTCCAAAAAAACCAAACTAAATTTATACTGCCAGTGCAGTGATAAAATAACTCTTTGTATATCAAGTCACTGCAATATGTGAACATGATTCATTTTGATAAACACTAATTAGTCCTTATTGGTTGGTTCTAATGCCAAACACTATATACAATAAAATAAACTTTAAAAAGGCGTTCCTTTTCTAAAAAAAAAAAAATACAGGGCAATACTCAAGATCTAATAATGCTTCTTTGGATCAAACAAAAAATGGAACTAGAATATATTTAAGTCATTTCAATACAACTATAGCACTGTATATTATTACATACTATATACTATACCACTAGACAGTTAAGAAAATATCTAAATATACCATTCAATAGAATGATATAAGAATTAAGTGAATAATAAACTTGTTTTAAGAGCAAAGTGGGAAGGAACTATTTGTCTTGATGAGGAGATACTGGCAATGTTCAGAAAGTACTACTGGAATACCTTGAAACCTGAGTGAGTCTGTTACAGAAAAGAAATGGAAGAATATTCTACTCTCTAAAACATCACACCAAACTATTAAGTCATTGCACTTAAAAGTGTAAGGAGGATGAGGTGACACAAAAAGTATGGAATGGCCAAAATATATGAAGGGTAGTAGTGAGGTGTAGGGCTTTAAAAGAGATAAAAGAATGTTTATGACCTTCAGGATTTATTATATATTACTGTACACGCAGATATATCTATTACATATCTGTTATATCCCAAGCATAGCATGTGGTACTAAGGAAGCCCAAATCTTTGTATCTAGAAAGTCAGGAAGGCAAATTTAAAGAATTGTTTTTTATTTAATTCTTGAAGAAGCTTCTGAAGAACTTGAGGAAATAGATGGAATAAATTAGCCTGTGTGGTAAATATTTCAGAGGGACCAAAGATTGGAAATGCTAAAATATGTATATTCACACACTTCCCTCTTATGTTATTTTCTTCCTGACAGAATGAAGGCTATTAGTAGTATTACCCATGGCTTCTCATCTCATCCTGTGATAGAAAAATTACATACCAAGTTGATGAATTAAAAGAGAAACATCAAATTCAAGAGTTTGTGTAAGAAAATATGGAGATTTTATAAATCACAAAGAACATCTTTAATATTTTTAATTTCAATTTTAATAAGATGTTCATATACACATATTTGTTACTGAATTATAATAGCACATCAAAAATTTCACTGATTCAATTTTTTGAAAACTAGAAAATCTAGTTTAAAGTACCCTTCCTTAATTTTGTTATTGACAAACCACCCAATTTTTTCTCTACTTTCTTCCCACTCAAGATGCTTTGTCAGTATCACTCAAAATTTCATTTGAAACAACTGAAAGGAAAAAAAGAAACAAATTCCTGTGCTGGGTTTTCTTCTTATTGATTCAGGCTTCTGAAATATACAGGTAAGTGTTCATGTTTCTCTTCAGATTGAATAAATCTGTCTTTTAAAAAATACAGGCACTATTCAAGATTTAATGTTTCTTTGGGTCAAACAAATAATGGAGCTAAAATATATTGAAGTCACTCCAATACAAGCTATCTAGATTGTTTATAAATTACTGAAATCAAGTTAGAAAAAAATGAGTTGCAAGAAAAAAAAAGACAAAACAGGTTATCAAAATACTAGCAAACAGTGTGTTGTATCATAGAGTGGCTTTCCCAGGTTGCTGCAAAATATACCTAAAATTACTATCAAGAAAGAATAGAACAAGAATAAGGTATCTGGCTTAATTGATTCATATTCTAATTATTCTCCATGCTAGTCTTCTCAGGAAACTGTCACACTGGCTATGATGGCAGTTATTTTGAAAAATTTTTATTCTTTAGTTTCCATTTTCTTATACTATATTTCTTCTTGAAGCAGAGAAAATAGATTAAGGCATTAGCATCTTCTTTTAACCATCCTTTCCCTCAATTCTTTCTGATTAAGCATCAAAGTCCTTACTCCCTCCCTCTCATGGAGGATGCCATGATCAGTGTCCTGTAAGTTATTTTCTTGGTCCTGCTGTTGGGAGTAAACATTCTAGTACAGGGAGAGGGAGTTTGGTATGAAGATTGCAAGTCAAGTTATTAAGGTTCTTTGTTACTCCTTCTGAGGTAGACTGACAGGCAGTTACTGTGTGTTTTAGCAGAAATGTGCTTTAAGAATAATCCACTGCAATGCAAAACGTTTCATTCTCAAAATAAAATTATCTTCCTCCTGTTGTTGGTAGTTCCCCACTCCCCAGTTTGGTCCTTTGAGCCAAACTGTCCTTGAATCTTCCTGGGAGTTGTCTCTAGAAAACATCTGAAGACTCTGAGGTTGAAGTTGAGTTAAACTTCTTTAGTGAGTTGACTGGAAGTCTAGTCAGACTGAAGCTCCTCCAGAATCTCTGGGTTCTGATGGAAGGTGATGTTCAAATTGTTAAAAGTAGCCTGGAGAAAATTTGAGCATCCAGAAGTGGCTCCCACAAATTCCCACAAAGCATGGTGAGAGAAAGTATATTCCATTTTTTAATATTACATATTTATTTACAAATTTCTAATTTGTAATAAGTTACTTGCAAACTTTTCTATTACAAAATTACTGCAGCCAATATGTACATTTCTCATTTCACACACACCTATAGAAATAGTACCCAAAATCAAAGCTATATACTTTCATAATTTTAGAAGATATTACCAAATTATCTTTCATAGGAGTTTTGATAAGTTATGCAAATTAACATAAGAGAGATACATAGGTCAACTTGTAACCCCATGCTTACTGACACAATGTTTATATAGTTAGAAAGGATTCTTCAATTTTTAATATCTTTTATAGATCACTTTCTAATTGTGGCACAGTGAAAATTTAAAATTTGTATCATTATATGATGCTTCTCAATTTAAATAATCTATGAGATTCTGAAATAAAACTTATGCAGACACTAATATTCATGAATTCCCTCAATTATTTCATTTTGATGTTTTATTGTGCTGTTTTTCTTACAGTACATAGAAAACATGGTCTGAGCCTCAAGTCAAGCTAAATTTAACCATAGTATATGTCTTTAAAACAGATTTTGCTTTACTAAATTAGAATTTAAAATGAAAAATATCTAAATCATAGTTACACTTAACAATTATTACCATAGGTATGATAATAAATGTCATAATTATTGACACTTTTATCAAGGAGGATATGAAAAGAAATAGAAAAAAAGGCTTCACCTACCTTCACAGCAATTACCATCATTAATAGCTACCACAGAAGACTTTTAAAAGCAAAATTTACAAGTTTAGTAGAACTCCATTTGGAGATGTCTAGATTTTACCTTAGCTGATGAAAAGTCTTTTTAGTTATAAAATACTATCTCTTATTAAAATACTCTTAATCTTTTCTGTTATAAAATCAATATATTGAAATTTGTTTTAAAAGTAAGCTCTGTTGTGTTGTCCTATTATTTATGTTATGAGGTTAATTTCTGTCAATACAAGCATGTAATTACAGAAAATCAAATAGATAATATTATAAACAGAGTAATCATCCCCTCATATTTTCATCCACTGATAATTAAAAACTGAAATATTTGGGCTGATATACTACCATGTCTAATTCTTTTTCCAAAAGAATTTATTTGCATTTTCCTCACTCTCTATCACTTCAAATTACCATATTTTGTTGAACAGCCATCTTAGATAATGACACAAGATTTTTTTGCTGGAAATGCAAAATAATCAGTAAAAAATGAAAGCATCCTTTCTTTACTTTATGTAATAATTTTGGTCCCAAGATTGCCAAAAGAGTAGTATCTTCAAAATGAAACATTACTCAGAAATATATAGTTATATATATTTTTATTGGCTATAGTTATATATATATTTCTGTGTAATGTTTCATTTTGAAGATACTACTCTTTTTACTATATATATTTATAACTATATTATATATATAGCTATATATATATAATATAGTTATATATATATATAAAATAAAGTGACCAAGGAGCACTATGATGGCACAGACAAATATGCAGCTAGGAGACTGGTGTCAACATCAGGCCTGACAGCATATTGAGCCAGGGCAGATGCAGAACCTAACCTGTTGCTAAACAGTTTCATCAAATGGTCTCGAAGATTACTTCCAGGTCCAAAATCCTACTCTATGTTCTGACAATCCCATCCTTAGAAAACTCCTGATTCTCACCCTCTCAGGCAAAGCACACTGGAGAAATGAAACTTACCTAAGTAGAAAAGCAACAATTGTAATTTCCAGTCTGCATTTATACACTCTAGTCAACTAATTTACAATGAATTTTGCCCATTAAAACCTAGAAATATCTTTGATAGCAGAAAGGTACTGGACAAAGAGAAAAGTATAATAAGAAGTAATGCAAGCAAGAAATATGTATTAATTTCCTTCTGAAAACATGAAAAAAAGGAACCAAATGTTATAAGTCATTCTCAGATTTTCCTTTTATAAAGTTTTATAGTAATATTCATTTGTCTAATTTTCCAAGATTATTTTTAATCTCACACAATAACATAATCTCATACAATAACAATAACAGTGAAGTGACTGTTCCACTTCACCATGATAACCCTATGTAACCAATTTTCTAAGGAAAACTCAATCTTAATTGTTTGCCCCAATTTAGATCATGTTTTAGATTTTATCGCTTTAAGTTTGGAAAATATGATTATTGCTATGCTTAATTATTTCCCTTGTTGTCTTTCTTCGCTTACTATATAACAAACTTGGTATGATAAGAACATACTAAGGAGAGGTCCAGATTTTCATATTTCACTCCTTTGTACATGGTTAATGGTTTCACAAGCTGATGTAGTAACAGCAGTCGGAAACTGACATAAGGTTTATCCATTAAGTAGACAAAGTTTCTGTGAGCTATCTGGCTACAGTAACTGACCACACAGAGTTTAAAAGGTCTGAGAAGCAAAGTCAGGACTGCTCTATTGTTAATGGCATTTCAATACTAAGGTCCCTATTAGAGGAAAGGAGCCAACTAAGTTTAGGAAGTAGACAGACTGGCAGTCATCACCTAGGCATAATGCACAGGGCCATCAGAGCTTTGTAACTGGGCTAAAGTTCTTACTACTCATAGGTATGCACACAGGAAGGAGACAGAAAAGGCAAAGTGGATTATCATGTGCCAGGAAAATAACTGTCTATCCATAGAACAGGGCAAATTGAAGAAAAGAAAATTTTTATTTCTTTATTTTTTTATTGGCTATAGATATCATATTACACTCAAATACTTCAGTGTAGATCTCTAAAATATAAATTGCTTTTAAACTTTGTTGTATTCTATTCCTTTTTGGAAATCGCTAAAAGCTACAGAATCAGAAAAATAGACGTACAGATATGCAATGCCTCATGGTCAATTTCTGGGGATTGATAGTTTCCCAGAAAGTTATTCACAGGCTTAATTTCAAAATCTTTAGCAACGATAGAAGTGACTTTGAAGGCAATTTGGGAGTGTGTGGCCAGAAAACACAAGACTAGTTAGTAATTAGGATTATCTTGATACCCCACTGCCCAGAGGTAGCCCCTGGTTCATAGAACTTAGAAGATAATTGAGTCAGCTTCCAGAAGAAATTTATAACCATCTTCCATGTGGCCTATTTGGTCTACAAAGTGGAGCATGGTTGCCTTGTGGTGTGAAATCTGTGAGTGAAACTCTTAAAAACAGAGTCTATGAAAGGTGAAGTTAAAAAAAAAAAAAAGGTGTCCAATGGGGTTGAGGCAATCAAAAAATCCACTGCCAGTGTACCCTGCCCATATACCACAGACAAAAATAAAATGGGACTTCAAGGGTCAGACCTGAATACTAAAAATCAGAGGAGAGGGTTCTGCTAATAGCATTTGGCAAAAAGTAAAAGAAAGAAAGATGGTGACCAGATGTTCTCCATTTAGAATCTCCGAAAGGGAAATTACATTACAGTAGGAGGAATTCAGGTTATATAAAAAGAAACTCCATCCTGTGAACTTTGTAAAGTATGAGACCTAGTTACTGATGGACATTGTTATTCCTCCTCATGAACTATTTAAAAATAGAGTAGACAGGCAATCGCTTGTATTCAGTGACTTGAATATAAAGTTGCCAAAAACAAGAGATCATGTCGGACATATGTGGACATATTCAAATTCCTTGAAAGATTGGCATACCTATATATTTGACATTTATTTAATTATAACAATTTTTATAATTCTTTCTGAAATCCATTAAATTTCTTTTTTTTTCTTTTTTTTTATTATTAGTTATATTTGACATCATTTGTAGTCCCCAGGGAGTACCCACCACCATTTCACCCGTGCACCATCACCTCAGTCCCCCATGCACCCTCTGGCATCTTCCCCATCTTTGCCCTCCCCCCTTCCCCTCCCCTCCCCCATGGTCCCTTTGGTTTATCCCGGCTTTTTGGTCTTATTGAGTTTTTGTTGTTGTTGTTGTTTACTT